>JANTOP010040237.1:0-10715 GCA_027564815.1 Symmerus nobilis | reverse complement strand
GTTTTTTAAAAATGTTAGTTCTGAAAAATTTCTAATTTTTTAAAGAATTTTTCAAATAAAAAGATCTGGCATACTTTTATTATTGCTCGAATTACATTAAAAAACACCGTGAAAATGTCGCGACCGTTACAAATGGAAACACCCTAAATTCATTTTTATCAAATTTTCCAACTTTTTTTATGAAATTATACAAATTACCCGTTCACTTGCCAAATCCATTAACTCCATAAAATAAAAAGTCAAGAAATGCCATGAAATAATGTACATACATTGTTTTTAAAATTCCATTGGTTTTCATACAATGGCCAAAAAAAAATTTTGTCAGTAAATGATATTTTTCTTTATTATTTCAGAAATTTATTATAAATATAAAAAGCTATTACTTTTTAAATTTGAAATATTTCAAAGAGTGGAGTTAATCGATTTGGCAAATGAACGGCTCAAGCTCCATCTCTCAGTGGTAGAATTATTCTTTCGGCATATCAACGATCCTGTAATTTTAGTCTAGAAGCTCATCGATTGGTTTGAAAGAATAAATTCAAACAACAATGACGATATGAAAGTTGGAACAGATCTTATTGGAAGAGATCCATATTAAGCGGAAACTAATGTATATTTTACAACATAATTTTTACCGTTCCCGATGTAGCTTTAAATGAAAGAAATTACAAAATAATTGCAGAAATAAAACATTAGGAAGTCGGTTAAATGGCCATCAAAATGATGACACCACCTGATCTTACGTTTTTTCTCGCCATAAAATATATAATAAAAATTAATTATTTAAGAATAATTAAAAACGTGCAAAATTAAGTTCTTCGAACCATTAAAAAATTGTTGGCGAATATGGAAATTACCCAAATCGTGTGTAATCATAAGTAATGATGAGTTAAAACAAAATTATGTCATTTAATTAAGGGTAGACTGTATTTTGTTTCGAATGATACCTTTAATCTACGAAGTGAAAGACAGCAACTTGGCGAGAGAATAATTATCTGCTTTTAGCTAAAAATTTGGAATATTACCTACCCAGAAATAAATAAAAAATTCCTGTAGCCATATTTTAATAATTACATCATCTTCATATAAAAAAGACAAAAAAAATTGGTTAATGATGTCAATTTGTTAGGGATATCCAACACTTACAACCTGTAATTCTTGTTTATTGGAACAATCCAAACGAAAAATTATTAAATTAAATTCGGTATGCTTTTATTTCTGCCGCAGACCATATACATTTCATTTCATAATCGTCTTATAATTTATTAAGACGGTCAATCTATTCATTTGATATACAAAACCAAAATTATGAAATGTAATAAAAATCATAATAATGCTTAATAATCACATAATAACATCTCAATTAACATGGATTAGTTAAGTCTTAAATGAATAATGTAAATAGATGTAACACAAAAAAAAATCATACAACACACACATCGTGATCTTTAAATGTTACCGAAAGTCTCGTATTAAAGCGATTTATCTTGTATGTCTTATACCAGAAGAAAGTGATCATGAAAATGGTGTAATTCCCTTTCGCTTTTATTTATAATTGAAAATTATAAAAGCAAACGATCACAGAGTTCATATGGATAAGGAATTGAATGCTTTAATAAAAGGAGATTAATAATAAAAATATTAGATTTTATGTTTCATCATTAAAAGCGTTTTTCTTGACACCGGCAACTTTCTATAATTTCATATGAACTTACGTGTGAAACAAATGGTTTTATGACCGAACCCTTATCTTTGTATAAAGAGATAAACTTATAAATAAAACTGTAAGTAGTTATAGAAATAGAAAAGACAAAGTTATACTTTTAACACGCAAAATTCAATTTTTATCTATACAGAATTGATAAAAGAAATAATCGCTTTTATATTAGTTTATTAATTTTTTCCGTGTAGATTAACATTTTGGTTTTTGAGAATTAGGGATTCGTAATTACAATGACCCCTAATTAAACTCGGACGAATAAAAAATGCTGGTTTTAGTCGATCAACTGAGACTTTCGCATTTCTACCTTTTATATTTAAGGTAAAGCTGTTCCGAACTCTTCGGACCACTTTGTAAGGTCCTTCGTACGCCGGCGCCGGAGTGAGACTTGGGTTGATTTTATCAACTCGTACGAAAACGTGCGCACAATTATCTAACGTTTTCGGAATGAATATTATTTGTTTTTCGTTCGATCGTGCCGGTTTGGGTTTACGTCTTGCATGTGCTGACGTAATTTTCCCATGAAGGATGAGGTTTCCAATGAGCTTAATGAGCTAGGCATTCACCCGGTATTCAGGTGAACACTGCAGATCCTCACGTATGGAAGTTCAAATACCAAGGAGAACCAAAGGGAGCTCTTGACTCCAGTGAATGGTATTTCCACTTGATATCAATGAAGCCTTTATTTGCCTATGGAATCTTCTGGTTGAAGGTGGTACGCCGTCGTCCGGATACAATTTATACCTAACCAATCATTCAGTTCCTTGAAAAAACACGATTCAAATTGAGTACCTCGATCGGTAGCACGATTCCAAAACGTGGTACATATTGGCAAATAAATGCCCTTGCTACGGTTTGAACAGATAATGTCCTTAATCGGGTATGCCTCTGGCCACCTAGTAAACCTATCGATGGTGATCATAATATATGTGTACCCTCCGGAAACTTCCAAAGACCAACTAAGTCCATATAAATATGGCCGAATCGTCCCTGAGGAACATTGATCTGGCCTTAACCGGATTTTGTATGCCTGAAAACTTTAGCTTTCTGACATGAACGCCAAGATATCGCCCAGTCGGTAATGTCCGAGTTAAGATTAGGCATTGTGACGTACGCATCCCAGGGTGTGATAACGAGTGGGGTATGGTTGATTTTTATTTTTGTTTGTTTCGCATCACAAGGCAACCGTAGTCGTAGGAATGTTTACTAATTCCAGAGTATATTTTGATGTGTTGCGTTTCTTTGTCGTTAAAAGTCGTTTAAGTTCGTCGTCCATGTTTTGCAATTCGGCAAGCTTGTAATAGTCATAAGACAGTTCCAGTGCCGACATTTCCTTATTATTTAATCGTCAGACGAAATCCGCAACAACATTACATTTTCCACTCACGTGTCGAATGTCTGTTGTGAACTGGCTTATGAAGTCAAGATGTCTAGTTTGCGTAGAAATCTCTTCGGTTTTCGACAACATAGCCTAAGTGTGTGGCTTATAGTCTGATATGTCTGTATGCTTAATGTGCTTTCCATACGCGGAGCGTTTCAAAACACGGACCCCCTAGGATCATAGGGGACTGAATACCACAATCCAATGCGTTCATCTATGGATAACAATCCCACCAAGAGGAATGTTAACCAATCCAAAAACTACCTATCTATGACGCTTCCCCGGTAGGATATCCGGGGCGCCCGGAATGCTGACGGCATCCCGTCGGCGAGTATGAAAAACTCTACCCGCGATATGGGTCACCAAAACCCCTGTATTTCACCCAATACAGGGTCCTCACCTATCAGGCCGCTAGATGACACTCTAGTATAAGCAGGTGTCTCTATCGGGGGCTCCTGAACCCGCGGTACCATTTTTCAGGTCTGGTGGTCATGGTTCAGGCAGGGTGGTCTTCCAACCCTGCATATCACGATCACGGTTGATCACGAATATGTGGATATCACAGACGTGACCTTCCCGGTTGGGGATGGCTTATGGTGAGTGAAAACCGTAAATTCTCGACCCTCGACAAAGTACCGGAAGTGTTTAATAGCAAGGTAAATTGCTAAGAGCTCCCGGTCAAATGCTGAGTATTTTATTTCAACTGGCGACAGTTTCTTCGATGAAACGCTAGAAGTTCCCATAACCCATTCTGTTGCATAGCAGCCCCCCAGCATAGTTCGAAGCATCTGTAGTTATATTGAAACTAGCGTTACCACAGGGATGAACTAGTAAAACTGCTTCGACGAGGGCAGTTTAAATAGTCCTAAATGCTTCGTTGCAATCCAACGGCTATGTAAAACTACTTCGGAATTAGGGTTTAATTTTAAGTAAATATGAGACATGGATTGGTGTTAACAATTCGGCTAGTCGTGGGTTGAAACGGTGAAAGTAATTCACCATCCCGACGAACTGTTGTATTTGTCGAATTGAAGTAGGAGGGGATAATTTAGATATTGCTACTACTCTGTCTGGAGAGGGAAGAATCCCTTTTTCAGAAATGGAATGGCTCAAGAATATAAGGGAAGGTGTACAACAAACGCCCATTTAGAAGCCTTTATAAATATTTAGCCCAAATTTTTGTAATCGTTGAAACATAAGTGTAATCTGTGTACCTCTTAGTCCGTACTTGCCACCAATATATCATCAATATAAACGAATCTAGGCCGTTTACTACCTCGTCCATATAACGTTAAAAAGTTTACGCGGCGTTGCGCAAACCGAAAGACAACCTAGTGAACTCGAAGAGTCCAAATGGAGTGGTTATTGCGGTTTTATGAACGTCGGTAGCGGCTATAGGCATTTTGATGACAAGAACAAACAAGGTCGATCATCGAAAAGATTTTACACCCGTTTAGCTTACTCGCGAAGTCTTGAATGTGGGGAATGGGATACCGATCAGCCACCGTTACCGCATTGAGTCGTCTATAATCGCCATATGGGCGTCAGTCGTCGCACTCTTCTTTTTGACCAAGTGTAATGGCGAAGAGTACGGATACGACGACGACTGACAACACATTCCAAGTTCGACCATATGGTTAACTTCCTTTCAGCAAACCGCCAAGGCTTGAACAGGGAAAGTATAAGACCGCTAAAATGGTGCCTGTGTTAGAGTTGGGAATTCCTGAAGTAGCTCACCATAACCTTTTTGAACTGAGAAATTCATTAGCCGTAGTCTTCTCTGCCAGAGCGGCGACAGAGAGTGAAGCTAACTAGTCAATGAGACACCTCTTTTTTAGGTCTACTAGTAAACCGTGTTTGGCCACGAAATCAGCACCCAATATCGGTCTATCAACTGAAGAGAGAAGAAAGTTGCGTGAATATTGTCGGCGTAATCTCAGAACAAGGTTCAACTGCCTCGACTGTGAACGACTTTTCGATCTTCTTTCAGTGAATTATCGGATCGATGAGAACGAAATCTATCTGTAAGATTAATATTTGCGATTATATCAACAGCCTGAATATCTGGTCTGATTGCAATAGTTGTGTAAAATCAAGGGTACCAGCCACGCGAATTGTGATGATCTCTTTAACATCTTTCATGTATCTTCATGACCGAATAGCGACAGAAAAGAAAAAAAAGATCAAGATTTATCGTAAATCCTGTTCAGTAATCTTTATTCAATCTAAGATTAATTTCAATTATATTTTTATTACAAAAAAATCCATATACTCGTTAAGTAGTCAATTTAAATAAAATCTAAAAATTGAGAAAATAATTTTTTCTTGTAAATTAAATAATAAAAAAAAAACGAAAAAATTCTTAGAATTCCGACGGAAAAAACATCTCTTTTATTCAAACCTGATATGCAGCAATTTGATCGCTGGAATAAACGTGCGTGGGCGAAGAATTTCTAGGTGCAAACATTTTTAATTCGTATCGGCGGCTTCCTTCTCTCGAAATGACTTCTTCAAAATAATGTCAAGTAATCCACGGTTATCTCCAAGCGGTCAGTTACAGTAATTATTACTTCGGTTAAAATAATTTTTCTTTTCATTTAAATCACAAATTCCATATCACACCTGTCACATGATTAACCAACGATTAACACTAACACTTTACTCATTTAAATTATTGTTTAAAAATAAAATATAATTTCAATAAGTAATTCTATTTCAAATTCGTCTATTTCTTTGATGATATTTCATTATATTTAATTATGGATTAATTTTATATTAGAGAAACGATTTTTCAACAATGAATCAATTTGGGGTTCAATAACTTTTTTTTCTTCTATTATTCGATTCATTCAAATCTAAAAAAATACAACCGAATGAATGAAGAGTAATGATTTAATTTTAAAAATTGAAGAATTACATATTTGGCAAATTACATTGTAAATTTAATTGAAAATTTGCACATAATAGACGAACGAACGAACCACAATATAAAATGTATGGGAGGAATTAATTATTGATATTGAATCGAAGTAAAACGCTGAGGAAACTGATGATTAATATAAAAATATTATTATAAATCAGAAAAAAATTATAACCAAGCTAGACACTCGTGAATTTTAGAAAAATATGACTAAAAATAATTTGTTGATTATTGCAAATCGTTATCTTATCTTTCAGAAAATATTGATATAATTTCATATTGGGTAGGCATAAGTTATATATTGCCAATATTTTAATAGAATATTATCTAATTACTTAATGGGAGGATACGTGAGTAAAGAAAAAAAAATTAGTAAATCTGGTTGACCTTCAGATAATGGATAAGAATAAAAAATACTACTAATGCGACATTGAGAACAGAAGAATACTTAGATAACGTGCCTCCACAATATCCACTATTAGGCTGTCCCGAAATTTGATATATTAGAATTTTAAAATAGAATTCGAATCGGGAAGCTCATAAAGTCTTTTTCAAAGAAATAAAAAAAATGTTCGCAAAACAGTACATAGTTTACTCAATCCGAAAATATGGAGATTAGAATTGAGAAATTTAGCGATAGAGGAGCGCTATACTATTTTTTCCAATTAGAAATATTTCACAAATTATGATGTTACAATAGGTGTACTTGCGTATTATTGTGTAAAAATGGGTAAATATTTTATAGAGGGGGGGGGGGGGGGGGGGGGGTAAGGAAACTGTCAAAGTAAACGAACGCTTCATGAATAGAAATGGGTAAATTGATAAAGTTAGTTTTGGTTTAGAATTAATATTCTCGTAATTATAAATATATACAATAAATAAATTAAATTAAATCTTATTAAATTTATTTTATTTCAATTGTAATTCAATCGAAACACTACAAACAATTAAGACAACAGAAATTTTACATTTCTAATATTTTAATATTTTTACCCATTTAATACCCAACGATTAATGTTTTGTAGAAATGGGTAGAGATGTTATGAAAGAGGAATTGAAAATTTCCCCGCTCCAAAAGTACGCAAATATTTATAAAAATGTTTTAACACTTTTACCCATTTCTACCCATTCCTACCCAAAATCGAGTACGCGACCAACACACTTAATGAATTCAGATTTTTTCAGTCCTTTAGCAGCCTTTTCTAATATACTATTAATTTTAATAATAAAACCTTAGTTAGGCATTGTGGGGTAGTCGAAGTAGCAGCGGTTAATTTAACGAAAAAAATCTATTATTTAAAAGCGCTACTTTGGAAAAAACCGTGAAGAACTCACCATCCTATCAGCAAGGGGTGCAGGGTGCCAGACCTTTATTAGAATAAATAGATAGAATGAAGACAAGGTCTCCAAACAATTAATGACAGAACCAAATGAAATAAAATGACGGGTAAAAATGTCGCTGGCTCTCCGTGAATTATGTAACTTTATGGATAAATGTATCCTACTAATTCATGTTGAAATTCTAAAATTCTAAAATGGTAACTCCTAATAAACCACAATATTATACGCAGATAAAGGGCGGCCCAAGAGTTTAATCAAATTTTATAAACACGGTTGCAAACAAAAAAAAAAATAAGTAATGATTAGACCGTAGTTCCTAACTAATGGTTGACTAACTGGTATGCAATTAAATGAAAGGAAAGCTGGAGATGAGCAAAGTATTGGAAGTGTGACTTTATTCGTAGCGTTTTTTCCAAGAAATTAAAACTTTATTGTAAAAAACCGGTTATACATTTAAAGTTCAAAGTATTATCCGTCGCTAGCCACTACCTTTTCCCATATTTTTGACAGCATACGCGGCGAAAAAAGGTCTCGTCTTATGAGGCGATCAACGAATCAACCCGATTTTTGCATTAGTCGGATGAAATGATGTGCTGCTCAGCCAGGCCATGCGTCATCGATCGGAAGAGATGGTAGTCGGACGGAGCAATGTATGGGCTATACAGCGGGTGGGGTAGGATTTTCAATTTGAGTGTTTCCAAGTAGGTTTTCACAGGATGAGCATAATGACCCCGAGTATTGTCGTGCTGCAAAATAACTTTGTCATGTCTTTCGACATATTGCAGCCGTTTTTCGGTTCAGTACGCGGCTCAAACGCATCAATTGTATTCTGTCCCGAGCACCCATGATTGATTAGTTATGTTGGAGCAGCTCATAGTACACTACACCCAGCTGGTCCCACCAAATACATGATTTTTTATACTTTGGTTATGGTTTGGTTTGGTTTGGTTCGTAGTGGACCCACTTTTCATTGCCAGTTACTATACAGTGCAAGAAACCCTTCTATTTGTGCCGTTGGAGCAGTTATTCGCACGTGAAAAAACGGGGCTCGACATCTCTTGGCTTGAGTCATACGGAACACAATTTTCCTGTTTTTGCACCATACTAATGGCCTTGAGACGGTTTGAAATCGATGGTTGAGTCTCTTCCAAGGTTTCAGTGAGCTTCTCTTGACTTTGGCATGAATCTTGGTCCAATAACGCCTCCAGCTCACCGTCTTCAAACTTTACTGGCTTCCCTTCTCGTTCTTTGTCACTGGTGTTAAAATCGCGACTTTTAAAACGCCGGAACCAGTATGTACGATGTATATCAGCTTCACTTTTCTTCAAATTAAAACAAAAAGTACCGCTTCCCGCAAATTGAGTTTTGTTGGCACAAAGGTTGACATGGGTAGACCACAAAAAAGTATTATTGAAATAATGACGGATTATGAATCTATTAGTTTCAAGATGGTTCGATGTAATTTAATATTAGTTACGCAATCTTTTGTAAAACGCTACGAAATAAGTCACAATTCCAATACAAGATTCTTTGAAGAAATTCAGAATTCAAGTCAGAAAAAATTTTCTTGAAATTTAAATGAAATTTATGTTTTTCGAAAGTAAAAAAATCACCATTTTATTATTTACAACGGGAAAAATGGGAAAAAATGTGAAATTTAGGCCGTGCTCACATTTTATACTGATTTAAACGACCAACTAGTAGCATTTTAAACTGATCAAATGTTGTGGGGAATAAAGTAAATTATAATTAAAAAATATTGGTAAATGATAAGAAGTGTTTGCGTTAATAATATGCAAGTGGGCAAGTGGGGCGAAACTAAGTAGGCACACATGCATGGCGCTAGTGGGAAAAAATGTGTATGAAAGTAGTTAAAGCATATGTCAGCGGAGAGCATTGTTGTTTCAAGGGTCCCAGACTAACTTAAGCGTCAACCGAATGAGGCAGAACAGAGCGCGTGGAATCGACAAGCATATACGTAGCACGCACAGATAAACAACGCCTCTCAGAATCCACCCGTATTTTAAATATATGATAAAAGAATATGAGTAAGTAAGTAAGAGTATGAGTAATACGAAAGAAGGGGAAGACGAATTGAGGAGGAACTTACTTGTAGCAAGAGCCTATATTTTCCGTTTCTGTGATTAACTAGTGAAAGGTTTTCGAATAATATATTTGACTGCGCCCATTCGAATATCATTCTAAATTCTTGTAAGGTTTGGAGAGAATGCCAAAAAAGTAGTCAGAATTATAAATTCCCAGCAAACTTAAGCGAATAGTTTGTTTCGTAAAAATCATTATCACGATACACTACAGTATTATGCGAATTAATGTGTACACAACAAAGTTTTAATTTTTGAGTTGGTCCGTTATTTTCACTCCAATTACTTAAATTCTAAGTCTGTGTTTCATTACAGACAAGATAAGTCGGTTATGGAAAGGATAATCACACTAAGTGAGGACACATCGACGACGGAAAAGGCTATTGCCAAAGAGTGTTCAGTGAGTTTGGAAGCCGTTAATAATTAATAGCTGAAAAAGGAGACTGGATCAGTCGAAGTGCAAACGAGGAATATGGAAGAAAAAAGAAAATAACTGCCCGGGATGAAGCATTCCTTCTTCGAAATAGTAAACTGAACCCAACTTTTAAAAGGCTGGGGTCAAAATTCATGACTACACAGTTTGCTACAGGCTGATTGAAGGTGGAAGAAATGCCATATGCCCTTAGAAAAAACAACTTCTTACATGTACTATGATAAAAAACGGATAAGTTGGGCGACAAAATATGCCAATCCAGTGAAAAACATTGGAGAAAAGTTATATATTTCGACGAGACGCATTTTATAGTACAAGGGTGCTGTTCAAAGTACGTGAGATCCGGTAAAAAAATGTTCTGGAGATGTCAGAGTCCAATTTGGAATCCAACTTGGTTACTGAACTCCGAAAAGTTCTAGGGATACTCACATTTTCCAGCAAGGTTCAGAACCACGCCGTTTCCATGACAATGCAGAAATACTTTAAGGACAAGGGAGTTACCTTTTTGGACTGGCTTCAAAACTCACCTAACCTTAATCATATAAAGAATCTCTGAGCAAAGGCCAGAATCCAAAAAATGGACTACACGACAAAAACTAAAATGATATAAGCCGTAATTCAGCAGTGAAATTCTATAAGGTGAACGCCAACATATTTGACTGTCGAACGACAATAACAAGATTTTTGTCTTTCGACAGTCGAATTTGTTGGCGTTCGCCTTATAAAATTTCACTGCAGGTGTCGTACAGGGATGAGAAGAATTGATGATAGCTACCAGAACAGTGGCGCCAACTCCAGAAATTGTTGGGGGGTGGGAG
>JANTOP010040226.1:0-10715 GCA_027564815.1 Symmerus nobilis | reverse complement strand
GAGCGTTTGGTGTCAAAAACCCAAAACATGAAATTTTGACCTAAACTCATGTTTTGTCCTGTACTGAAAATTTTACTTTGGCAAGATAAGGTCCCTTTTCTCACGACGCGTCACATATAATGAATTTATATATCTACTCACCAAATAATAAGATGTCAAATGTAGTTCCTCAGTAAATATTGTAAGTGAATTAAGTATGAAATAAAGTGAAAATAAAATAAAATAAAAAGCAGTTTTCTTTCACTAAACCAGTAATTCTTCCAATACCATACTCCCCCAAACCCCACTTACTATCAGAGTGACTTCCTCCAAGTACCCTATACCCATCACCCAAAAAAAATTGTCTGTTGGGTCATCCTGTAAGAGAAACAATTTTTTGGGTCACACTGTAAGAGGAAACAATTTGTTGAGCCTAAAAGTTTCATTATGTCAATTTTTTGGTTCAACCTATAAGATTGAAAATATTTTTAGCCAAGTTTTCTTGGCTGTCCATGCAAAAGAAAAAAATGTTTGGATCACCCTGTAAAAGAGGAACATTTTTTGAATCCAAAAGTTTTTTTGGTTCACCCCGTAGAAGACAAAAATGTTTGAGTCAAAAAGTTTTTTTTTGGGTCACCCTGAAAACAAATTGTTTTAGTGTCCCAAAATCTCCCCAGTCTCTAGTGAGTTTCTATACTGAAAAGACTGGGAAGTCAGTTGCGCGACTTCGTCGCGTAGCCACCTTCTTTAAGACGGGTCTTTTGGGGTTTTGTTTTCCAGCACTGATTTTTAGACAGATGTCCCTTGACATACCGAATAACGTTGCCATCCATCACTTCTATATTCGAAACCATCTTGTGGTTAAAAGAGACAAAACCTCCTTTTTGGACCGTGTAGTGCAAAACATTATTAGATAGAAACCCCTTTAAGGAGGGGGTTAAGGGCGTCGACCGACCCACCGTTGGAATCCCTTATATGTCGTGCTTGCTATCAGGGGCTAAATCGAGAGCGGATCACGTGGGAGAGCCCACATTGAAAAATATCGATGTTCAGCGAGCGCTACCTAGTGACGAGCTACAGCAACCAAAATTTAGTTCGTAACTTGGGCTATAATTGTTAGGAACCTGAGGGCCTAAATCGTAAACGATGGTAAAACGAAAATTGATCTACGAAATAGGGTCGGAAAATCCTCGTTCCATCGTAGCCCCCCTTCGGGGCCGGCCTTTTTAATACAAATTAAAAGATGCGCGTTATCCACATTATGGAACTAAATGTTTATCTCATCACACCCATATACCTCTAGAATATTCTAGAAAGAAAATGGGAGGAACCGGCCTCTTTTTTTCTTAGTAATTAGGGGGTTTAAGGGGGTCAGTACCTGAAATATGAAGAAACATTTTAAAAAGGAACATCATTTGGTGGCATAAAGCGAAGCTAAAGTCATATTTTATAGATCTGTCACATTTCTAGATTTCAAGATTGAAAGTACGGCTATCCGCCGATAGCTCTAAAACTTACTTGACGCTAATTAAGATTTCATTAGAATATATCCTATGTACCGCTATAAAGCCAAAAGAATAGGCTAGAGGTACGTCTATCTAGATATACAATAGTAGATAGAGATAAATCTAGAGATCAATTTTCTACAACCTTTGAGACTTAATTCCACGATTTTTCGACAGCAATCTCAATAGTCGTTCAAGAACTTAAAGAGAAATTCGTATGGGGTATACAGGAACAAGTATATTCATTTCAAATTGTCACGGAAAATATTTAAAAGCCTACAGGAATCGCTGGAGAGAAATTCCAGTAGGTTAGCGACAATCCCCACTGAATTTACTACTTCAGGGAAACATTGGGCGTTCAGGTATTGTATATTAAAATATTGTTTGTATGAACTTGGTACGAAGTATGACATCTGATACGAACTTATCAAGACACTGCACTAATGTTATAGAAGCAGCTAAAAAGTTCGGCTCCTTAAAATCAAACCCACTCTGAGGTATAACTGGCATATGGAACTGTTCCGATTATTTCCGACTGTTGTTGACTTCTCTTGATTTTTTCCGATATTTTAATGGTTTCTTCTGATTCTCTCTAGTCGAAGGTTAGAAGACTCAGTCAGCGTAAGCGTATTCCTATTATATATAGAGGAACTCCTCTAGGAAATAGAACGTTAACATAAACCTACAATTGAACTTGACTATTTAAGTATCAGATTTATCCAATAAAACTCAAGGAATTTACTGTAAATTGGGCTCACGTACTAATTATTAACAAAATTATTGACATGAACACTTGCATCCTGCCTTTCGTGAATGCCCAAAATAGGATATACAAGTCCCGCAATGTAATAGGTATTAATCTAATCTACAGATTACCATATACGATTGTCTCATATTTCAGAAAGTCATCCTTTTATCGTGACCCATAAAAGAGCATGACTTTTGGAGTCCTTAAAATTATATTGTTCATAATTAATTTGATTAAAATTTAATTTTAAAATTGCTTAACATTAAACACCCGATAAATAGTGAGTAGAATTGCTCCCATAATGCCAACGCTACCGCATATAAAAGCGGCTCGAACAACCTAAAATAGATAAAAGTTTGATTACCAAATAATAATTCAATTTACCTTATCAAATAACAATTCAATAAAATTTCTATTTACCTTATCTTGCCACTTTCGATTTTCTATACATTCCGTGTACGGCATATGCGAAAATGATACCGAATTGTATAGTGGGATCCACACGTTCGGAAATATTTGATATAAAAAATCGTCGAACAATTTCCGGAATCGATATGATTTCGTTGTCACCAAATCTCGCATCTCCACATAATTGTACATTGCCAAATCACAAATGGCGTGCGCATTTCTCCACCGTCGAACGGTGAATTCACTTAACGCTTCTTCAAAATTCTCCTCGCATCGATCTAGTATTTCACTGAGCAGGGAACAATCTTCAAAGCCGGCATTCATTCCCTGACCGTAGAATGGGACCATTGCATGGGCTGCGTCACCCAATAACAGAATTTTTGATTCGTAGTTAAATGGGCGACACTGTAAGAATTTGATTTTGAATTAAAATCTCTCTATCGCCCATCTGACCCACCTTTATCGAAACTAAATGTTGTGGTTTCGTCTTAAAAAAATCCTGAATCAAACGCTTCTCTCCGATCAATTGGATCGCATCCGGAAAGTACTCCTCAAAGAAATCCAGTAAATCATTGGACGTTTCTATTCGATCGAAATTTTTGAATGGCATAAATAATGTAACGGTCCATGTACGATCCTGATTCGGTAAGGCGATCATCATGAATTGGCGACGGGGCCAAATGTGAAGATAATTTGGTGGCATAACGAACTGTGGAAGGAGATAAAAAATTCATTTCTTTTATTAATAAAATTTCATTAAAAAACCTCGTTTTTTTCAGTTGCCGGGATGCATAATTCTAAGTAGCCGTGTTCAATGTATTGTTGTGAGAAATCATATCCCGGATTTTGGATCATAAACTTCCGAACCGTACTAAACGCTCCATCACAACCGAGTATTACATCAGCCGATGTTTCCGTTATCTGATCTGATTCCGGACTGTAGATGTTTAAATAAAAAATTAATTTTAAGATTCCCAATTATTTTAAGAAAATGTTTACTTAACAAACTCTATCCGACCCGTATCCGGATTCATATCCGTTAATTTTTGATTAAAATTCAAATTAATATTTGGATATTTTTCCGTTGCGGTTAATAAAATTTCATTCAAATACTTTCGTCCTACCGAATAGATGCATTGCTTTGTTGTCGCATCGTACGGTATAAATTTCAAGTCACCGGTTAAATTATGTAACATTCGGCCACGCATCGGTATACCGTGAGCAAGAATGTCCGCTTCCAAACCGACTTCGGATAGTGCTTTACGACCTCGTACCGATAACGCTAAATTTATACTGCGACCAATTACCAGCTCGACTGTTCGAATATCTTCACGATATTCGTATAAATGAACGTTGTAGCCGCGTTTGCCTAAGTGGAGGGCGGCTAATGATCCGACCTGATGATAATATTTTTAGGACTTAGGATGATATTCTTTTTTTTTGTTTGACTACGTACTCAAGAGTGTTATTAGCAAGTCAATATCATAAAAGAAAGCAAGAGATGCTGTAGGGAATTCAAATCATTCTTAGAGATATTCATACTAGGCCCTTAAAGCTCCATTGGGGTCCGTCTAGCTCGATCTTTAATCTTCGGGCCTGTCGTTAAATTTTAGAATAAATTCTCGTAACAAAGCTACATGATGGAAAGAGAAGCTCGCCGTGCAGAGAATACTGTCAGAGAAATCTGTATGATAGATTTTCAGATCAATGATTTAGATCTGTATGATCTGTATGATGATTTAGATCAAGCCTAGATGGGCTGGAATATAGATGGCGTTAGAGCGAAACTTGAGTTACTGGCAATAAATTAGCTTCAGTTTATTTAATCGGTTACTTTTAAATTCAAATTTAAGACTAAGCAGAGAGACTCCACTAGTCAGTAGAGCTAAGATTAATAAGCGAGCTAGAACTGCTGTAATATGAAAGTATAGAGTGGTATGAGACTAGAAACAGCATGGGGAATCTTAGGGAGCAGAAGGAACGTAATGAACCATAAATTGTGTAGGAAATTTTCGTAACCTGATCGACTCGTTTAAAAATCGTCAAATTTCGATAGAAAATATTAGAAGAAAAGTAAAATAGAATCTAGCAGCTACTATTTAGCAGTAATAGTAGCAGCTTTATTGTCATAAAATACAGCTTGAAATGAGTAATTAAAGATAAGATGAAGTTTTTGACATCATCATCTTTTACCTGTTACTTCTCTAGGGAGCATAGGCGCTTCGATATGGAAGTTTCTGTGACTTATTTCGATTATTAGCGAGGCTAGGTACTCACTCTAGCTCAGTTTTTGACATAACTGAGCTTAATTTATAGAATCAGACACCTTGAAAAATCAAGAAGCACACGGTGGACGCAATATAACCATGCTAAATAATACGAGCTACGACCGGCAAAATGATGATTAGGAACTCCTAAAATACCATCCGAGCCTAACGAGCCCACCGATTCCAGCCCACTCCTGAAATTCTAGCAGATTTTAACTCAAGCCATGACAAGCAGTTATCTGTTAAAACTGTCAAAAGGAGACTAAGATCAGCTGGTCTTTTTGGTAGAATTGCTGTGCGAAAGCCACTCCTCAGAGCTGTAAATAAAAAAAAGAGATTACAATGGGCACAGGAACACAAAAATTGGACATCCGAAGATTTCAAATTGATTTCAAAGTCCAGAGTCCAAGTTGAAAGTATTTGGAAGTAAAAGAAAAACTTATGTTCGTCAGGCGGCAAACGAAAAGATGATGACTGACTGCATAACACCAACTGTGCACCATGTGGAGGGTCTGTGATAGACTGGGGAGGATTTCCTTACGGTGGAGTAAGTGCTTTGTTCGGAGTTAATGGGAATCTTGACCAGAAAGGTTACCACAAAATTCTTGTCCGCCATGCGATTCCTGCAGGAAAAAAACTAATCGGTCGAGGATTTGTTATGCAACAAGATAACGATCCCAAACACACTTCAAGACTTTGCAAGAATTATTTGCTCAAGAAAGAAGAGCAAATTCTGAAAATCATGGAATGGCCACGTCAATCACCTGACCTTAACCCTACAGAGCTTTTGTGGGAAGAACTCGATGGCATAGTGTGCAACATCTCAAGAAAATCTCTAGCATATACTACAATCTGCGTGGAGCAACTGGAGCCAACCATTTTACAGAAATTAGTTAATAGAATGCCCAGGGTCGTTAAAAGTGTATTAAAAGCTATAGGCGGTTTCTTTGATGAAAAAAAAGCATGATTGTGTCCAATCCGTAAAAAGTTAAATAAAGTATTCATGCCTTGTATTTGACCGGCAGTGTAGGTCAAAGCATAAATATCACCTTCTACGAATCTACGAACCCAATAGCAGTTACTGAGATATCTGCATCTGTTAAACTTAAGGGGAGCACTCGCAAGAGCGATTTCAGTGCAAATGGAGGTGCACCTTTCTCAGGACCTACTGGGCCGATTCCGACGAAATTTTGCAGGCGTGTATTTTACTTGAAGAGAAGCAAATAGAATATGCGGAATTTTCTATGAAGCTTCAAAGTTTAGTAATTTTTTAGCGTAAGCAAAAACCTTGTAATAAAAATCGTAATCAACATTAAAAAAAAACCTCTATTCAGTTGGCAGCCTGTAGTGCCACCTTTAGATCATACAGCAAAATAAATTTATGCCACTTGAATTGATACAGACATCTTTGACCGATTTTGAGTGCAGGATCAATGAGATTTAGAAATAAAAAAATTGTAGCTGTAAATTGACCAATTGTTAAGTGTTTACTATAGGGTCTGTAAGTTTCCTAATAATAAAGGAAAGAAATAAGGGGTCATAGGGTCATAAAATACTAATTTCCAATTTAGTCACCCAAATTATTTATTTTGACTGAGACCCAGCCCACTATTAGCTAATTAATAAAAATAGGTATCGTTTTGGTGATTTGAAATTTTTTTTTTTGCAGGTAAAGATAAACCAATATAGGATACAATTTAGGGGGACTTAAGCCCTTTGCACGTTGTAACTATAATTTTAAAATAAAATTTTAAATTTACAAAGATTTACTCAACCAAAATTAATTTTTATTTTTTTATTTAATTAACAATTAAAAAAGTTGTTGAATTCCACTATAATTATAGCTATTTATTTGGTAGTTTAATTTTAAAAGGGGTGGCTAGTATTGGCAGAAAGCTATAAGTAAAAGCCAAAGGTGGCAGGTAAATAATTTTTTAATTAAAATTGAACCATTAATGGAGTGGCTATTATTAGAAAATAGCTTAGCTATCTTACTAGGGGTATTGCCCCTAGAATGATTATTTATTTTAATTAATTTTCTTTATCAATTAAATTAATTCCTTATAAATAACTAACCAATCCACCACCAACGATGATAATTTTTTTAGTTAATTTGAAATTTCCTTGTCCGTTCTCACTGATTAATTTCTCATCCATCGTAAACTAATTTTTCTTTACAAAAAATACCCAAAATTTATATTTACAATTTGACAAAAACAAACGTCTAGCGATAAAAATTTCTAGATTAAATTTAAATAATTGGTATTCCGTCCGACGGTTTATTTAATAATGTTTGAATTATTTGGAAATTAAGTAGAAATGATATTTATCCCATTAACGAGTATACTGCTTTATACTAGTAAAATGATAGAAATGTCTCTTTGTAATCTAATATATTATAAGTCGAAGAAGGTTATCATATCACAGTTGAGTTAAGAGAAGAAAATAAAAAAAAATAAGGAAAAGCCATAGAAGTGAATACAAGCCGGTCAGTGAATTGTAAAAAAATGAAAACGTGTACCAGATATTGGTTATCACGTTATATTGCATACCCTTTGATGTTTTAAGAATTTAAGAAATTAAAGAATTCGAAAAGGTACTCGTGGGACTTTAGTAAAAGACATTAATTTCTAAACGTTTAATTTTAGTATTTTTATTTTTAAAATTTTATGTTTTAACTTTCAAAATTATTATTATTAATAAAAATATTTATTTTACAAATTTTTTAATTATTTAAGTTAATTTAAGAAACAATTAGAAGTTCGCTCTCATATTCATATTCGTTTTTTTACTCTCCTTGCTTTAATTGCTCTGCTCTGATGCTTTCATTCGGTTTTCCTCTCAATATTTCTCTCTAAATTATTTTCTTTCATTTGTATCCATTTGGCCAGTGGCGTGCGGTCACTATTACTAGAGTCCATACCGAATATTTTCTTCGGCCAAAAAAATAAATAGAAAACGCACAAAGTTGCTTGGACAGTTAGGTAAAAATACAAAAATTAAATAGTTTGGAAAAGTTGAAATTTATCTAAGAAAAATAAAAAATTCGTAAAGGCTCGCACTGAGAAATTTGATATTCAAACATCGCGACATTTGATCCGAATTTCCCGATAATTTTCTTCCGATCCAAAAAAATGTAATGATGCAGAAAGTTTATAAATTAGTTGGGGAAAAATAGAAAAATAACAAAACAAAATTTTTCGTATAAAAGCTCTGCAACAACTTAAAAGTTCCCAGAAAGCTTTATTTTCCGAACCTTTTTTATTACGTTTTAAAATCTATTTTCCATCCAAATAACGATGCCTTAAGAAAATTGCAAATTTTCCCAAAAATGAAAAAGCTTTTAAAAATTCGAAAGCTCGTTGAAAGCTTAAAATTAAAGTCTTATTTTATACAATTTCGAATCGAATTTTAATCCGATTCATTAAATTTAAATGACATATGGAATTTTCGTAGAAAGCTTTCTCAGCCCTAGTAAGCTTAAAGAAAGCTTTAAGTTTAAAACTTACGTTTTGTACGTAATGTTTTACGTTTTAAAAATCTATTTTCTATCCAGATACCGTCCTCGATACGGAAATTCTAAATTTTTCCTCAAAAAATGCTTAAAAAATCTCGAAAGATTTTAATTTTCTACAAGCTTTTTAACGAACGTTTCCGATTTCATTTAAATTTATCAGGAGATAATATAGATTTTATATTGAATAAAATAATATTTTAATTAAAAGCTTCGGATAAGCTTTTGGACGTTTCTTAAAACTCGTTTCAGACAATTTAAAATTTCAATGACGTTAAATTAAACCGACCGAAATGTAAAATATTCGTCCAGCTTTTAATTTTTTAGGGAAATTTTCAACGAAACTTTGGGATTTCATTTAAATTTAATTATTGGGAGAAAGATTAGATTCCATACTGCCTAAAATAATATTTTAATTAAAAGCCTTCGATGATTCACAAAATTAAAATAGCAAAACCAAAGATTCTAGACAATGGTTAATTGGGTAGACAAGGAATTTTATTTGAGGGCGCATTAAACTCTAAACTGTTATGCAGCATTGCAGCATATATTGCCGCTGCTAAATGTGAAATATGTTTTGGTTCTGAACCACAAATTAGGTGTCTTTTTCGTCAATTTTCTCAAACTCATAACTCGCTGAAATAATTTTTTATTTCAAAACCCCAAAATCAGTTTTCAATTTAGGTAATCAGTTGTCCTGTAATAAAAGGTTCAAATTGGTGAAACTTTTCTTAATGAAATTTTAAAATTTGACTAGCGGCGAGATATACCAAAAAACAATAAATTGTCTGTTAAAACTGGTAATTCGTTTAAATGATTTTTTATCTCAAAAGCCTGAAATTAATTTTTAATTTATCTAATCGACTGCTGAGAAAAGAAGCCAAATTTGAGTCAAATTGGACCAAATGTTCTTAATAAAATTTCAAACGATATGCTGGAAAATAACCAATTTTTCGAAGCTATGCTTGTAATTGGCTCAAATAAATTTGTATGTTAAAAGGCAGAAAAAGAAGCAGTATTGAGCAAACTCCCCTTAATAATATTAAGAAATAAAAAATTGATTTCGCGATTATCAACGAGATATACTGGAAAATAATCAATTTTTCGGTGCTATGCTCGAAAATGGCTCACAAAAATTAATTAAAACAGTTTGAGGAAATTAATTCTTTAATTACTTCCTTTAGTCTTTATTTTATTAAACATGGTTCCAAAGTTGAAGATAAAATGTTAAGAAATTGAAATCTGGTCCAAAAATTGGTAGAAAATTTGGAAAAATCAGAGAACGGTGAGAAATAATCAGGAATGATTATATTTTCGAGACTTTCTCGAATTTTTTTCCCTAACTTTTCCTCTACTTTCCCGACATTTTTGGCTTCCCGAAATTTTTCCTGACTTCTTCACAACATGCTCTGAATGAAATTTGGATATCTTTTTTATTTTCAATTAATTCGGACCATTTTCCAACTTTCTTGGAGTTTTACCGTCTTGTTCAAAACTTTTGTGATTATTTGTCGTATTATACTGAAGTATTCTAGTATTTCTCTACTTGTAAAAACTTTTCCGACAAATGGTCGACTTTAATCGAACTTTTTAAGACGTGTATCTAACTTTTTTGACTTTTCCCGCCTTTATGAAACTTTTTTTGACGGTTGCGTGATTTTTTTTTCCGTCATTTTCATTCCGACCCTTTCTGATATTTTCTAAGCTTCTCTGAATTTTTCTTAACTTCTTGACAACTGAACCTAATTTCTCCCGATTTCCTCCGAGTTTTTCTCGCCTTTCCCGATATTTACGAGGATTTTGCTGCTTTGCTGGACTTTATCCTGATTCCCTATAATTTACAGACTAATTGTTCTCTACTTTAATTGTAGCACAATTTCTCCGATTTTTTCTTTGCTTCTTTCGACTTTTTCTGACTTATGGTGATAATTACACTGTTAAACAAGATTTTCCACCACGAATGGTGATAACATTTTCTATAGTAAAATTTTCCGTAGAATCCGAATATCCTACTGGTTTTTCTTGATTGGCTCCAAATTTCCATATAAATGGCAAAATTCAAAAAACTGCACTTTTGAGTGCACGTACCTCATATAAATGCTTGTCTAAATTTTAATTGTCAGCCAATCAATTTAAAATCCCTCCAGAGGTTAACAAATTTCATTTTCACCTTTTCTTGATTTGATTAAGAGTTCTCGAGATATTCCGTTGTATCAAGATAAAAAACTCACCCGGTAACTACATGCAAATATATAAAATGGTTCTTGCATTGATGTCAATAAAATGCTATAGTT
>JANTOP010040225.1:0-25185 GCA_027564815.1 Symmerus nobilis | reverse complement strand
AAATAATAATTCACGTTCCCAATAAAAAAAAAAATTGTTGCACGTCCATAACAATAGTTGCATATTTTCTGGTTGATTATTCTTTTATATAATAAATTAATTGAATATAAGTAATATTTAGTTCGGTGATATGCAAGAAGAGTATTTAAAAAAATTTTTATTTTATTAAATATAAATTTTTTTATTACGAATTTTTGTATTCAACAGCGGATGTTAAATTATCTATCAAAAATAAAAATACATCGTAAATTATATCATACTGAAAATGGAAATTAAATTATTTGAAGAGAATTCTGGAACTCTTAACATCTAGCTTCTAAATAAAATTATTTTAATAAACAAACGATCTTTTATCGATGTGGATTTCCTCCATCTGTCACACTTCGAAAACTTCTCAACCCTACTTAACATTATATGAGTAAGCAAAATATTTTCATATCGATTTCGTATGAAATAAATCAAAAGTAAAAAATAAATTGTCCAGAAAAAAAATATTATTAAAAATAATTTTATTGAAAAATGTTGATTTTATTAAAACGATGAATTGTAGCGTTAATAAGTTAAGAAGCCGGGGGAAATAAAAAAATTATTATTTAAATAAAAATAATATTAAAATAAATTTTTTTAAATAAAACAATAAAACAGGCTCACCTATAATTTGTACTCAACGGAATAGCACCGATCGCAACATTCTCGAATTTTGTTCCAGATGAACGGGCCCAATAATATGTAAATTCATCGGCCGCATGCTGCTCATTAAATCGACATTTTAATGTTAAATCTTCACCTTCCCGTGTATCAAGCAGATCCTCAGCAGATGTGTAATTGGTTCGATTGATTAATACTGGAATTAGAAAATTAAAAATGTTTTGTTAGAATTAAGCAGCAAATCATTCTCTTAATTTAAAAAATTTTTATTTATTAATAAAAATCATCGCTTACTGAGTAGGTACCTTCTTTTAAATATAATTAATTAAGTCTCTGATTTCAAAAGGAAAGTAATTTACTTGTTGATGTTTGACATATTTCTATAGTAAATGCTGTTCCCGCTATTCAAAAACTTTTGCTACGTTTCGTTTGTTCAACCACAACCCTTATTATAATATTATGTCATTAAGTAGGATATAAATACATATATATATCAGTAGCGTGCAGTATAATGAGCAGAAGGCGCAGACCACGCCTAAAATATCAATAAAATCGTAATCAATTTTTATTGCTGCAAATTGCTAACTAAAATTTTTTCATATTTAATAATTTTGAACAATTTTTCGAATTTTTGTTATCAACTGTTGATTGAAATATGAGGAGGACGTAATTGAAATTTAAAAATGGCTGAATAGAGCTTTAAGAAACTTCCAAAGCTTTTAATTAAAATAATTATTTTATTCATTATCAAATCTATGTTATCTCGCGATATGAATCTATCGGCCTGCAATTTTGCATAAATATATGCTTTCAATGAGCTGTCGAGATACTTAAAGCATTCCTTTACTTTTTTTTTGAAAAATTTGAAATTTCGTGAAAGAACCAGATTTTAAAACGGAAAAAATTAAGATCAAGATTTAAAGGCTTTCTTTGAGCTTTTAGAAAGCTTTTACCGAGAATGTCATTTTATCTAAATTTAATTAATCGAATGAAAATTCCTTTCCAAATTAAATGAAATGACATTTTAATTTTAAGCTTTTAATGAGCTTTTCAGGTTTTTGAAGATTTATTTTGGAAAGTTTAAATTTTGTTAAAGGATCGTTATCTGGATAGGAAATAAATTCTTAACTTACAAAATTAAATTCGGAACCTAGAGCTTTATTTGAGCTTACAATGAATTGAGAAAGCTTTTTGCGAAATTCCATATATCATTTAAATTTAATGAATCGAATAAAAATCCGATTCCAAGTAATATAAAATGGCATTTGAATGTTAAGCTTTCAATGAGCTTTCGAGATTTTTTAAGCTTTTTCTAGGAAAATTTGAATCTTTGTTAAAGAATCGTTTTTTGGACAGAAAATAGATATTAAAACGTTAAATATATGGATCGCAAAAAAATGCTTTTTGGGAGCTTTAAAGTTTTTGCAGAGCTTTTGAGCGAAAAGTTTAGTTTTGATATTTTTGTAATTTTTCTCAACTAATTTATAAACTTTTTGCATCATTAAATATTTTTGGATCCGATGGAAATTATCGGGAAATCCGGATCAAATGACGCGATGTCCGATATACAAATTTCTCGGTGCGAGACTTTACATGTTCTTGATTTTTCTTAGATAAATTTTAACTTTCCCGAAATATTAAATTTTTGTATTTTTACCTAACTATCAAACCAACTTTCGGCGTTTTTATATTTTTTTCCGACCGAAGAAAATATTCGGCATGCACTCTAGAAAAGGAAAAATTGAGTAAGTATAACTTTTATGACCTCGTCATCGAAATATTTTAATTGAAAAGGTAAGGAACCAACCAATCCATTCTAATTTACTTTACGGGTAAATTAACCCAAAAAATTAGTTTGAAAATTGGAACATTTATTCCATTTCTGGTGAAGATTTGGAAATTGTATACGTAATGTTTCATGTGAACTGAAAATTTGTAAGAATTTCTCAAATTTGCTAAAAACCTCGTTGATATTAGATAAATCGAAAATATTTCTAAGGAATTTCTTCCATTTCTCCCCGACAGTCAAAATGACATGCAAAAAATAACTAAAAATCGGAAAACTTGACAAAAATAACGTAAAAAATTTGAAAATTTTGAAAAATTAAAAAAAAATATCACAAAATTCTTTATGAAAGGGATGATAAAATAAAAAATTTTGGAAATGTCACGGAATGTTTCAATTCATAAATTTCGAGAACGCATCGGTGAAATTAACTGAAATTTTATCTATTATATTTCGTGAAGTAGTAGTTGGGCTGGTTAAATTCTGGTGAAATTCTCTGAAAGGTTCTCGCCATTTTGATATCTCAAATTCAGATGTCCCACATCTTACAAGAGTGAATGATCTCTCTAAATGATATGAACATGAATATCCTGAATCCTGGAACCTTGACCTTACTTTTATGAATGGAAATATGATATCAGAAAATTTGTATCCATTTTCTATTTAATTTCGTGAATTTAACGAAATGAATTCTTTCTGAAATAGAACGATTGATTTAGATTCGTATATTTCGGGAATGTATCGGTGAAATTAACTGAAATTTTGTATATCAGATTATTTGAAGTAATAGTTGGGCTGGTAAATTTGGTTGAATTCTCTGAAACGGTTCTCGCCGTTTTAGAATTCCAAATACAGATATCTCAAGTCCAGAGAAGGAAATGTAACGATTTCTTTAGACTTATATATTTCACGAACGAATCGGTAAAATTGACTGAAATTTTGAACATTTTATTATCGAAAGTAGTAATTGGAGTGGTATAATTTTGGTGAAGTTCTGCGAGACACATCTTATATTTTATCAATCATGAAATTGAACTCTATTTCTTTTCATTTCATAGAAGTCCAATCCGGAACGGAATATGTATTAAATATTATGTAATTACCCCTTGACCGCACAAATTTTCTTAATTTTAAAATTTATAAAAGAAATATGAAATTTCAATTAATTAACTAATATAAAATAATATATTAAAATTTTCAATATAAAATTATAATAATAAAATTTGAATAAATAATAAATCGAAATTTTTGATGAGACAACCTACTTATATCTAAACTTATTTAATTATTTAGTTAGTCACCGAACCAAGTAAAATTGTTTAAATAAATTTTATATTAATAAATATTAGGTGTCACTAATCAAGTTAAAATTAGTCGCCTGAACTTCTAGTTCAAAATACCAAAATTTCTTATAAATAAATAAGCCGGAAAGAAGCTGGAAAAGCTGTTCAAAATCATGCTCTTTCTTACTTTTCTTTAAAAAAATTTAACTCGGATTAAGTATAGGTACATTTCTACCTTTAAATGTCCCCTACGGCTATGGGTCAAGATTTTGGTTGCTATGGTAATATTAATAAAAGAATTAAATATTCGGATTAAAATTAGATTCCAAATCTTAAACAATTTTTCCAAACTAAAAGCCTTTCTACAGATTTTGAAATTTATTCAGAACTTCTTAAATCTTCCTCATTTAATTACAGATTTTTCATACCAATTTATTTTGGTAAAAGAAATTATCCGTCTGAGTTTTTAATATTTTTGGGAAGAATTTTAAATTCTGAAAAATACGTCGAGAAAAAATTCTGTTGGAGAACATTATCAGGACAAACTGTCCTTAATTTCGGATTTTTTAAAGCTCATTACTTGGCTCAGAGAATTTTCTTTCCAAAAACCTGAAATTAATTTTTAGTTTACCTAATCAACTTTTAAGGGAAAAAACTTTCATCAAGATTCAACATTTATTTTAAGATTCCTATGCAGTTTTAAGGGACAAGATATGGGCCCAGATCTAAGAGATATTTTAAGAATAAAATTCTTGGATGTAGATATTTAAATTTCGACATTTTATTATAATTAAGGTTAATTGATTTTCTTTAATTCTAATTAATTAAAACAATTAATTAAAAATCTTATTTTAAAATGAAATGCATAATAAGAATTTTTTGAAGAAAATCGGAAGATTTACCGAATAACGAAAAATATCCTAGAAATCTGCATTCTGGAAAATTTTTTGAAAATTCCGTGAAATCTGATAATTTTTGAAAATAGTAATACTGAAAATGAAAATTCGAAATTTTTAAAAATTTTGAAAAGTTCATGAAAATTAGTATATATAATTAATCCTTATTGAGAAACTTGAATAAAATATCAGCATTTTCTGATTTCCTTCCTAAATTCCTCATTTTTATAATTTTGAATTTTTCAGATTTTCACAAAGTTTTCCAATTTTTAAAGAATTTTGAAAAAATTTGTAAATTCCACCCAAAAATTCGATTTTGTATTGAAAATTTTCGATTTCTAATGAATTTATCTGTTCCCATCTTATATTCCGATATTAAAATTTTTTTCTGAATATTTTTTTTCAAATTTTCAAATTTTTTCATATTTTACCGATAATTTATGAAATTTCATTATTTCTGTAATAAAAATTAACAAAATTAAAAATTTACAAATCTTTGGAAAGTCTTGCCGGAATTTTCTGATATAAAGAATATAGCTTCAACTTATTCGCAAATCGAAGCATTTATCTAAATTCTAAACTCAGTAAATCCCCTAAATTTATAAGAAAATTGACAATAAAAATGTATGATTCTATTAAATAAATTCTCCATAAAAGATTAATAAAATTTTAAAACAACGACTGATTCTATATAAAAGATAGAATAAATCCAGATAATTCAGATTCAGATAGTTTGGCCAATTTTCTTAACATAAGATGGTTTAAAACCATCACTCTTTAATAAAATTTTCCATTTTACGACCTCACTTTTAAATCCCTCTCACTATACTCTTATAAAACAAAGACAATTAATCAAAATAATATAACAATTCCCAAATTATCATTTCTCAACAACGACTTAATTAAAAAATTATAATTTCGTTATGTATTTTATTTTCCTCTTCATATTTTAATTAAAACGAAACTCTACATCTTTTCTATTTTATTATAGTTTTTTATGTAAATTCAATTAATCTTTTATTATAAAAGTTTTCTGATGGCAAAAGTTAAGGCTCTCTGTCTCTGTATTTCGGGCAAAAGATAATATGTATATTGTAGTAATAATAAATTCAGTCGCGTTTTTCCAGATACGATTGGTTGTAAATTAGACAATTGTTGAAATTCAAACCATACAATTATGTGAAATTACCCATGGGAATTTTTCTGTATTATTTTATGTTTATTTTTTTTCTTATTATTATTTAATAAATTTATTATTTACCTATTTTCATAACATAATTAAGTATTACCATTTTATTGTATGTTTCTTTTTTTTTACCATTTTACCCATGCAAGAAGCAAGATCGGGTCTAAAACAAACTTCTAATTATTTTCTTCCAAGAGAAATCCATTAAAGTTATTGGACATATTATGAGTACCAAGATTCTCTTAATATTGTAATTTCTAATTTCAATCCAAGCTGAGCAGAAAGCTAATTCATATCGAAATTTTAAAATTTTAAATTATCCGGAAAATTACAACGATTTGTATAACCACTTTCCCACTTTTCAGTTGAATTTTTAATTATCGACCTCTATAAAATCAGGGGGTTAATAATTTGAAAAAGATCGTTCTACAATTTCCTAACTGGTACACTTAGCATTACCTATATGAACAACCAAATGTTCCGTTTCTATAATAGAATTTCCTGGAAATTTAAGTCCCTCACGAGACTGTCAGGACAATTTGATAAGATCGAATGTTTGCATCATTTTTTTTAATAAAAAAAGATTCAACAAATTTGCTAATTATTTCGAAATATTTTGGGGTAATTGGAGTTAGAAATGTTTTTTTCTAAGACAAATTTTGATTTAAAATCGATCAACAGCTTCTGACATTTTTCCTTCCTTCCCTTCCGTACGGGGAAGGTTAATAGTATTGATAAGCTTTCTGAAAAAATTCTAAATTTCAATGAAATGGATAAGAGTTAAATTCCAGATTAAATAAAATGAAATATAATTTTAAGCTTTCAAAGAGATTTCTAGACTTTTCATGGTTTTTTTTTGAAAAAATTTAAATTTTGTTAAAGAACCGTTATCTGGATAGAAAATAGATTTTGAAACGTAAAAAATTAGGTTCGGAGCTTAAAGCTTTCGTTCAGTTTAAAACGGATTGGCGAAGCTTTCGTGCGAAAACTTCATACTTCATTTGAATTTAGTGAATCGAATAAAAATTTGATCCCAAATTTTATAAAATGAAATTTTAATTTTAAGCTTTCAGTAAGCTTTCGAGACTCCTGAAGTTTCTCTTTGCGATAATGTCAAATTTCATTAAAAGATCGCAATCTAGATAGAAAATAGATTTTCAAATGTAAACATTTAGGTTCGGAACTTAAAGCTTGCTTTGAGCTTTTAATAGTTAGGATAAGCTTTCAGCGGAAATTCCAAATGTCATTTAAATAAATTGAATTGGATATAAATTAGATTCCAAATTGTATAAAATGAAATTTAATTTTAAGCTTTCGAAATATTTGAAGCTTTTTAAGAAATTTTAAAATTTCGTTAAAGGATTATTTTTTGGATAGATAACAGGTTTTAAATGGTGAAAAAAAGGTTGGGAAAACAAAGCTTTCTGGGAGCTTTGAAGTTTTTGCAGAGCTTTTCAGCGAAAAGTTCAGTGTTGATTATTTTTGTCCTCAGCTATATTACAAACGTTCCCCATCTTTATATTTATTTTTGTTCGAAGAAAATTGTCGGGAAATCCGGATTAAATGTCACAATGCCCGTTATTCGGTTAAAAAGAGACCCGAAATTTCGGGTAAGAAAAACCAAACAAATAATTTGAATTCTACAATGCGTTTAATATGATTTGAATTGTTTCCGGTTAAATCCGGATAAATAAACGATTCCAAGCTTCTTTTTAAGAGATTCTAGCATTTCTGTTGGAGGCGGGCCGGCCCATTAACCTCTCACTCCTAATTGGTTATCGATATCCATTGCTGACGCTGATAAACTCGATGTAAACTGAGAAATGGCATGGAAATTAAAAAATTGATAAGAATTTAAAAAGATCGTGAAATCCCTGTTTCAAATCCTTAGTAATTTTCCAATTTCCACCGTTTTTATGAAATTGGCCTATTTTCTTGAATCTATTCGATTTAAGCAGTGAAAATTTCCCAATTGTCATAAAATTAGCTGACTCTTAAGGAAAATGGTCACTAATATTAGATGGATATCTTTTCTTGGGATAGATAGAGTCCATCAGGATCAAAGATACGCAGGAAACTGCTTCGTAAAATGTAATAATTAATTATAGAACAGGACAAGTACATTTACGATAATTAAAATTTGATAAAATTTACAGATTTCTGGGGAAATCACATCAGAAATTAAAGATATTAAGCGACCCATCAGCGATAGATATTAATAGACATTACTTCCTCTGGACTATTTCATCGGAATATCCACTACCTGGGCCTTTTCAAGCCTCGATTTTCCAGCCAAATAGGGCGAATTTTTTTTATTCATTTCAAATTAGAAATTAATTTAAAAATTAAATTAAAACAATTAATTAAGAAATTTGATAAAAAAAATGAAAAAAAACCATAAAATTTCATTAGAAATTTAAGGTATCCGGTATGGAATGGCTCGATCTTTCAATGCTATAAGGTCAGGGCGTCCCTTCCTAACTTATGTTTTATAAAAAGCGAACTTATGAGAAATTCAATAAATTTGATCGATTTTTGGGCAAAATTTATTGACATTCTCGTTGACCACTTAAATTTCCGAAATATTTTATTAGAGACTCGGAAAATGTGAGTATGAGAAATGAAACCTAAAGGACCAGTGAGGAAATTGTGAAACAAATTTTTTGAAAAAATAAACCCCCTGATTTTAGGGTGGTCGATTTAAAGAAACAACAGAAAACTGGATACTTATCAGGAAAATGGTTGTAATTTGACGGAAAATTTTAAATTCGCAATGGATTCGAATAGGAGATGGCTTGGGTCATCAATCAATACCTTAAAGCCAGGGAATCCCCTTACTAGTTACATGTTAAAAATTCCGGTAAAAATTGAATAAAAAATCCAATAAAATCAATCAATTTTTACTTAAAATTTTCAAAAAGAATTTTTAGGAAAAAAATTGGAAATCCCTAAATTTAAGGTGTAGCTCCTGAAATATAGAAGACTATTTCCAATTAAATTAAACGATTAATTAATTGTTATTTTAATTTAAAGCATATTTTATTTTATAAATTCTTATCTTAAAATATTCTTAAAATTAAATCTCTGTAATACAATGTTTAGCGATTGAAATGAATTGAATGTTGAGAAGTGGATGCCATAAACGGGCTCAAATTCATTTTCAAATAATTCCTTAATCATCTGATATCCCAGCTCAATGGCTAACGCTCGAAACTCATCGTTATCATTTTTAACGTCTTTGTACGCGAGGTAATCAGCCGATGATAACCGTGTTTTACACAATTCACACATAGCTATTAATGATTCATAGGTTTCAGGAATGAAAATGGCAGGAACAATTGGAACAGTTATTCCATTCGAACGACAGAGTTTTATAAAATTAATAATGGTTGATGCTGAGAAGCATATTTGGGTGGTGATGAAGTCCGCTCCAGCGGATATCTTTTCCTTTAGAAATTTTATATCCGATTCGAATGATGGGGCTTCCGGATGTTTATCCGGATATCCACCAACTCCAACTGTAATGTTGCGATCGATTGATTTAATTTCGGTCACCAGTTTCACCGGGTGAGGGAAATCCTGACCGGGAGATACGTTATCTGGTAAATGAGATGATAAATCGGTATTTAAATAAAAAAGATTAATATTTAAGGTCAAATTACCTCCTCTTAAAGCGAAAATATTTTTTAGGCCAGCACCAAGAATTTTATCGACTTCGGATCGCCTTAAATTTTGGCACACCAAGAAAAATAAAACAGGAACCGATTTTGAGAGTTCCTTAGCTATACGAAATGAACATGTATTTTGGATATCTTCCTTACCGTATCCATTTAATTGTGGTGCCCAGGAAACGGCCGTATATAAAGGACTGGCAGTAAATTCATTCAAATTTAAGTCAAATTTTTTCGTTGATGATATTTCAAGAACATAGAAAATAGATTTATTTTCAATGTAGTAATTAATTAAATCAATTATTCTCAATTCACGATTGTTGTTCGAATTTTTATGTACAATATTGATGTTAACATCTTCTTTCTGTAATTTTAAATTATCCATTTTCCTAATAAACAACAAATTAACACTAACAGCAAATCGAAATATGAAATTTAATTTTAGAATCGAGTGATTACTATGTAGTCGACTCTATCTATTACTATTTAGTCGCGGATTGAACAAAAAGTTCGCAGAATTTTTAGTATCTTCAACATACATGTACTAGGTGGGTTGTAACATCATATATGAGTAGAGTATGAATGCATTTACGAAAGAAAGATAGTACTAGTATTAACTTAATTAATTAAGATAGACCTTAAGAATCGTATAAGTATTTTTTCTATTAGCTATTAGCTATTTGCGATGTATTGGTGATACAGCAGATCACAGCTAATTAAGCTTTTTATCATCACGAAATAAATACAAAATAAATTCCCAAATATCTTTTAAACACACATACGAAGGGCATATATTATTTAATAACCGGGCTATGTAAATAATATTAATAAGCTGCAAGCAAAAACATCTTTTGTGTACTCAGCTTGTATGGCAAAATTTCAATATTTTTATTTAAAATAAAAAATTGACCATTTTTCCACAATTCGGCTGGAGGAAGTTTAAATTTTAAGTCAGTTGAGGAGGCTGGAAATAACTTAGACGATGTCATTGAAATTACTGATAATGCTACATAATTGTAATGAAATGATTATTTAATAATTATTAACAAATATCCTTTTAATTAATTAATTAATTTTTATTACAATAAATACATAATTTTCAAATCTCAATTTCTTGGGTTTATCGAGTACAGCTTGGAGCTGTTTGTTCCTTCAGCGCTATCTCCTTTCATTATGTTCATATTGTCCATATGCTTGTCGAATTTAGCCTGTTAAAAAAATCTTCCCCCGAACTTTCTGATCAACCTCATATACGATATAAAAATATTGTAGGTTTCGTTCTCGGTTTTATGATACATTCATATCTTATCTTTGCTCTAAAAATATCTATGGATTTTAAATTTACAACGAAAGCTTTAAGTCAGATGTACACAAAACAAGCGCAGTAGTCAACTCAACTGCATTTATAAAATAATATTTGCTTAGAAGTTAGCAGCGTACCGCTCTAATACGACAATCAGTATTTGGGATAAACTTGCAGTAGATTAGGGCGCATTGATTTATAAATGACAGGGAAATTATCAAACAATTGAGTTAAATTTTCTAAATCCGTAGAAAAACAAATACTTAAATTTGGAAGAAAAGATCATTCTGCTGACAGTCAATTTAGACATTGTACCTAGAACCAATATTCATAACTTTCCAAACGGAATTGGAATTGTTCCGACTGCCTATCGGCAGATTTCAGATAATATGCTTTTTAGAAAATATCGCTGGAGTCATAAAAATCTACCAAGCCGAGTGGACTGGACAGAAAACGGGTATAGGCTCGGGATGGGAGATATTTTCTGGTATACAGATGGTTGAAAGATAAAAGCATGATTCGGTGCCGGAATGTATACGGTAAAAACTAAAATCTCTTCACTAGAATTCTTGGAAGGGAATGTCACTGAATTCCACGCCGAAGTCTACGATATAGAATTCTGTATACGAGAAAGAATCAGCAGGAATTACAGGACCAAGAAAATTATAATTTTCTCTGATAGTCAGGCCAATCTGAAGGCACTAGAGTTCTACCAAACCAACTGACTCTAGTACAAAAACGGCTTCCTAAGCCAGTTCAATAAGGTTGAACTAAACTGAGTTTCGGGGCATGAAATTAGGGCAAGTTAGGAGCGGGAATGATATCAGAATTACCAAAGAAAAATTAGAAATTCGTATAGGCTCGCACCGAGAAATTTGATCCGGATTTCCCGATAATTTTCTTCGGATCAAAAAAAATGTAATAATGCAAGGAATTTATAGATTAGTCGAGAAAAAATAGAAAAATATCAAAACTAAACATTTCGTACAAAAGCTCTGCAAAATTTAAAAGCTTCTAGAGAGATTTATTTTAACGAACCATATTTTTCACGTTTTAAAACCTATTTTTAATCAAAATACCGATCGTTTAACGAAATTTCAAATTTTCCCAAGAAAAGCTTCAAAAAGCTCGGAAGCTCATTAAAAGCTTTAAATTAAAATATCGTTCTATATAAGTTGGAATCGAATTTTTAATCGACTCAATAAATTTAAATGAAATAAGGAATTTTCACAGAAAGCTTATCTAAGCTATTAAAAGCGCGACGAAAGCTCAAAGTATTGAACTTAATTTTTAACGTTTAAAAATCTATTTTCTGTTCCGATAATATCTCTTTAACGAAATCTAAAATTCTCTCAAAAAAAGATTAAGTATTCTCGAAAGCTCATTGAAAGCTTTCAATTTAAATGTCATTTTCTATAATTTATAATCGAACTAGTAATTCCCCCGATACCCTACGCCTGATAACCCTCTTCTCCCTGTCACGGTGACTCGTCACGGTGAACTTTACCCACAACCCCATTTTTCCCAACTAAACTTTTCCCAAGTACCCCCCAAAAAAATGAGAATATCAACATTCTTTTAGACCCATTCTTGTAAAAGCGGAAAATCAACACATAGTCTCAAAATAATTCAACACCCTGTAGAAAGTTCGAACCCCCCAAATTTCTTGTGGCTTTCAATATTCAAAGGACTACCATGTGGTTGCCAGCACTGTCGAGGTTCATGCACACCTCCTCCGTTCTACTACTATACCGGCTTCGTCAAGCAACTACCTTCTCTGAGAACGGTTTTTTGGACTTTCGTGTTTCCCAATACTGATTGGTTCCCAGGACTGATTTTTGACAGCTGCTCCTTGACATACTAAACAATATTGCCATACAACACTTTGACATCAGACACCATCAAACATAATTTTGGCAAAAAATCAGTTTTTTTGTATGCAGCGCCACCTCTTTTATATTTTTCGCAGGTGTATTTTTACATGTCCTATCGACCCCCAGAACAGCACTTTTCGATCGGACGGTAAATAAGGAAGCTAATCGGAAAAAGGGACTTCGGCAATGTTCGGAAAATTTTCGTTAACATCAGCAAGAGCGACAATTTTTTGGTGAAATAAAAATGTTTAATTTCGAAAAAAATTATGTCCGATCAAAAATTGATTACCACCCCTCCTATCCGCCCTACCGGAGCGGAACATTTTTATATTTTATGAATTTCTTGTAGCTTCGCTCCTTCCGCCTCAAAAAACATCGATGTTCAGCGAGCGCCATCTATTGTGATGGACGGAGTGGTTTTGAGAGTAGGTTTAGAGAGGTGCACTCCTTGCCTACAACTTTGTCATAGACGGCAAGAAGATTGGACGATAAATAGAAATATTGTGAAGAGTTGAAAGGGCGGAGACAGAAATTTTTGAAAAAGTCACTTTGCACCACAGCTACCAGATAGCGCCCTGCGCCTTGGACCATCAACCTTTAGGAACTTATCGTTCTTGGGAGTGAATGGGCTCCGTCCCTCCTTGATTGCGGATGGATTTTTTTTGCGAATAGAATTTAGTACCGCTATTCAAGCCGTCCAACTGCGTCGAAGATCGCAAGACGATCGGACGCCGAATAGACTTATTGCAGCCGATTGAAATTTTGAAGGGAAAATGTCACTTTGCACTACAGCTATTTCAGAACTACGATTATTTCAGAATACTGTTCCCGCTAAAAAAAGAATTTATTGAATTTGATTCGGATACGTTAATTTGTAAAATATTTGGAAAAAAAAACGTTCATTGGTGGGATTCGATCCAGCGATCTCGCAATTACTAAGCGCGGTTCTTGCCACTGCGCCACGAACTCACTTATTTTTTCGGTAACATAGAAGGCACATAAGCGCAGTGGAATTTTTCATTAATTAATTTCTCGGAAACGGCTGAGCATTGCGTCTTGCTACTTGCACCTGTTATACTCTGGGTTATGCCCTACACGTGTACCAAAGATGGATCGAATCGGTCACTCATGATCCGTATCCTGCCCTTGTAAGTAAATTTTTTTTCTTATCCCACTCCGTCTTTTCTCGTTTTTAAATTTATTTTCAACCCAGACATCGATCCTTTCACGAAATTTTAAATTTTTCCTAAGAACATACTTCAAAAACCTCGAAATCTGACTGATTTTATTACGATTTCGATTTTATGATTTTGATTTGAGAAAAAATACATATTTTTTTGGACTAATAAAATACCTAGAAATCCTAATACTTTTATTATTAATTAAATAATTGATAAATACCAATATCTTCAAACTTCGAGACATCTTTGTTGGTCGGAAGCAACGGAATTAAATGCAAAATTGTAGAAAAGAAAATCTTTATTAAAATACAATGGAAACTCTCCATGTTCTGTATAGGTAAAGATTTACGTTAAAGGTTTCGGATGTGGAAAAGCTACAAATATACTTATGGCATTAATACTTTTCTTTTGTAAAATGATTTTTTTCTTGGTAGAAACATAAATAACCGAAGAAAGTATACATACAATTTTCCGAAAGAGAGGAAAATATGAATGGAACTTGGGTATTTTCTTATTATAATTTTTTTTCCTTTATTTTTATTATTATTTTCTTGCATCTAACTTAATGGTGTGAAATACTATATGCATTACATGTTGAGAAATGTTTCCACACAATGAAAATGTTTCATTGTAAATTTTATTATCGGAAAAGTTTCCTCTGTTTTTCTTTTAAATGCAGCAAAAGAAAAGTCATGTGAATATAAAAAATTTAATATAAAAATTTAAAAGACGGAAGAAATTGAACGGTTGGAAAAGTGGGCATAACCGGAGAAAGTCATATTTCGTTTGGATCATGAACCTTAAATGAAATCCAACATTTTCTTTAAAAAGATCTTTAATCCGTTCATCTCATTATGAAATCCCAATTTTCCTTCTGGAAAATAATTCCATTAAATATTTTAGCGGAAATCGAATTATTGGATTGCCCATATTTACATCCCAAAGTCCCCAAAAAAAAAAAAACCCCCCATTTACTGGCGGGCATAAAATGATTAACAACACGATTTACCTTTTGCCGATGGAATAAATTATGAAAAGAAAAGTATATCCAGTTGGGATGGCGAGGAAAAATTATCTTTATCGAAGGATATTTTGGATTGGTAGTGGGTGGGTGTCAGATGGTCATAGTAACTTAATTATTGAGCAAACAGTTAATTCTAATTTAAAATTAGAATCCCTTTAGTCCCTGACACGTTGTTGGTGGAATTTTTGTGGGATCGATGGGGAAAAAAAATCGAAAGGTTTTAACCCAGAGGATATTGGGTTTCCTTCTGAACCCATCAAATAATTGGATCGGGTGATGGGTCTGGTTATTAATCAATCTACCGGATTTTATGTATACAGAGGAGAGGAAACAGCTTAAAATGAATCAGAATAGAATCTGTCTGATTTTCTATGTAAAAATTCCTAAAACTAATTGCTTCCAGCAAACCCAACTTCTAGATTAAGAAACCCGTCTCTTGGCGACAAAAAAAATAATCTAAAAATCAAAGAAAATGCTTCCTCAAAAATTTCCAAGAAAGAAGGGTTCAACCGGGGCGGGTATGGAATAAACCTCCGGGCCTCATTCCCCATTTACTCCTCCAAAATTGATTGTGAAGTAGAATAGAATAGAATATTAATATTAAGTAATTCCCTTAGCATCGGAAAATTTCCCATTTAAAATACACGTAAACTTAGGATTCTTTTTTTTGAAATTTCTATATCTCATCGGCTTTTTGCGCTAACGTTTCGTTTGAAAATGCATTTTTTTAATAAATTAAACGATCTACAACAGGCTTATTGGAGCATAACCGTAACTCATACTGGTGGCCACTAAACGGTCACTAAACGGCCACTGGTGATTCGTACGGGCCGCAATGCGAAATTTGAATATCAGACTTCGCGACATTTAATCAGGATTTCCCGATAATTTTCTTCGGATCCAAAAAATTTAATGATGCAGAAAGTTCATTAATAAATTGACAAAAAATAGAAAAATATCAAACGCAAACATTTCGTACAAAAGCTCTGCAAAACTTTAAAGCTCCCAGAAAGCTCTATTTTACTAACCAAATTTTTTAAGGTTTTAAAATCTATTTTTTATCCAGATAACGATCCTTTAACGAAATTTAAAATTTTCTCAAAGAAAGGTTCGAAAAACTCGAAAGCTCATTGAAAGCTTAAAATGAAAAAGTCATTTTATATAACTTGGAATCAAATTTTTATCCCATTAACCAAATTTAAAAGAAATATGGAATTTTTGTAGAAAGCTTATCCACACTAATAAAAGCCCGGCAAAAGCTCTGAGTTTCGAACTAAATTTTTTTCATTTTAAAATATATTCTCCATCCAGATAAGGATCATTTATCGAAATTTAAACATTTTTCAAAATCGAGCATTAAAATTCTCGAAAGCTCATTGAAAGCTTAAAATGAAAAAGTCATTTTATATAATTTGGAATCGAATTTTTATCCCATTAACGAAATTTAAAAGAAATATGGAATTTTTGTAGAAAGCTTATCCACACTAATAAAAGCCCGGCAAAAGCTCTGAGTTTCGAACTAAATTTTTTTCATTTTAAAATATATTCTCCATCCAGATAACGATCATTTATCGAAATTTAAACGTTTTTTAAAATGGAGCATTAAAATTCTCGAAAGCTCATTGAAAGCTCAAAATTAAAATGTCATTTTATATAATTTGGAAGCTAGTTTTTATTCGATTCATTAAATTTAGATAAAACATGACATTTTCCATAAAAGCTTCCTCAATACAATGTAAGCTCAAAGAAAGCTCTAAGTTTCGAACTTAATTATTTATGTTTTTACATTTGTTTTCGATCCAGATATCGATTCCTCGCGAAATTTCAAATTTTCCCAAAAAAATGCTTCAATAATTTCGAAAGCTCTTTGAAAGCTCTAAATTAAAATGTCATTTTATATAATTTGAAATATAATTTTTATTCGATTTATTAAATTTCAATAAAATATGATATTTTCACAAAAAGCTTTCTCAATCCATTGTAAGCTCAAGGAAAGATCAAAATTTCGAACTTAATTCTCTATCCAGATATTGGTCCTTACATAAATTTTCAAATTTTCCCAAAAAATGCTCCAAAAATCTCGAAAGCTCATTGAAAGCATCTATGAATTTATTCAAAATTTCAGACCAATAGATGAATTATTCAAGGGAAAACAAGAACTAGGGATGCCTTAATGATTTTAATTTTCTATTGAGCTTTTTTACGAAAGTTTCTTGAAATTTTTATCAAATCAGGTCAATTTCCGTTATTTATTGCTGAATTTACTTATTTACTACTTCCATTGTCTATCGCTTCTATCTTTCCTATTTAAAATCTCTGCTGTTTGTTAACTTTTGAACAGCAATAAAGGAGAGAAAGTTGCTTAGCAGAGGTTTCCTCATTTTTTTTCTTCATTAGACTATTCTTCTCGTTAGATCAGAAAATCTATGAATCTTATTCTTAACAGTATCATTGTAGTTATTTTGTTAATAACTTTTATAGACTTACAACTAGATACGGTTACGACTAAATATATAATACATGTATTTACCATGACATTTTGGGTGGTTTCTGAAAGTAAGAAGTTGGAAAGAAAGCCAACGTACGAAAACTTTCTTCCAACATAATTCTTTTCGAGAACTTTTCAGTTGAACATAAGTTTTTATGTGTCGCATACACAATAAGGAAGACAAGACAGTGACGGTAAAAGAGTAGGAAAAAAAATTTGTATATATAATACAGGATATTCGGAAAAAGTTTCCGAAGGATACACTTAATAAGATAAAACATTAAAACCTAAACTTACCAAATCTCCCTCACACTTAACCGAAATGGAAATGGAAAATCCATTCGATATTCGAGAAACTATTATCTTCACCCATTGATAAATGAGGGATGGAATATATGGGTGGATGATATTAAGGAGTGAAGGAAATCGGGTTTGGGAAAATACACACACCCCACACCATCTCCATATAGATTTTCCATTCAACACCTCGGATAAGGGAAAAAAGATATATTTTAACATTTATCGAGAAAAAGTTTGACAAGTAAATGTTCGAATAATCCAAAACGACCGTACACACAATGAATTTTTGCTCGTCCATAAAAGGAATAGCTAACAGATAATGGATAAGCTAATATAGGTTTATGATGATAACATAAATTTTCGGAACAAGTCATTATTTAGCATTAATTATTTTTGATATTGTCACAAGGGGAAAGAAAAAAAAACAAATATTGGATGAAGGATGTGGGCGAAGGATATATGAGGATTTTCCATCGTCTTCTTAAAGAGTTAGTTTGTTTTCGTATGCTTATGTTGATGATTAAATGAGACATAAGCAGGTATTTTAAGCTTTACCGGATTTGGTGTTGCGGAATTCGCAACTTCTGAATTATAATAGATATTTATTATTTCTAGTTCAATAAATCATAACCTTGAGGAACTGGATATATGAATTTCTTTTATCCATTTCTTTGGACACAACATAGTTCAGTCCTTCCAAGATTTATTATTAATTTGGTAATTTCGAAATTCTGTCTTATTACTGATTATATAGCTAAACTATCTTCCTAATAAGGATTATCACCTTTCTGACATATCAATGGAGAACTTATAATTTGATAATCGAATATTTTCTTCGGCCGGAAAAAAATGTAAAAACGCAGAAAGTTGCTTTAACAGTTAGGTAAAAATTCAAAAATTAAATATTTTGGAAAAGTTAAAAATTTTTTAAGAAAAATCAGAAATTCGTAAAGACTTGCACCGATAAATATGAATATCGGATATCGCGACATTTGATTCGGATTTCCCGATAATTTCCTTCGGACCTAAAAAAATTTAATGACGCAAAAAGATTACACATTAGTTGAGGATAAATACAAAAATATCAAAATTAAAATTTTCGTACAAAAGCTCTGTAAAAACTTAAAAGCTTCCAGAAAGCTTTTTTTCTGCATCTAATTATTTACGTTTCAAAACCAATCATCTATCCGTTAAACGATCCTATAATAAAATTTCTAATTTTCTCAAGAAAAGCTTCAAGAATATCGAAAGCTCATTGAAAGCTTAAAATTAAAATGTATTTTGATATGATTTGGAATCGAGTTTTTATTCTATTCATCAAATTTAAAAGAAATTTGGATTTCTCTATTAAAGCTTATCGATACTATTAAAAGCGCAGCGAAAGCTCTAATTTTCTTACTTAATATTTTACGCGTAAAACTCTATTTTCTATCCAGATAACGGCCCTTGAACGAAATTGAACATTTTTTCCAAAATAGAGCTTTTAAAATCTCGTAAGCTCATTGAAAGCGTAAAATTAAAATGCCATTTAATATAATTTAGAATCGAATTTTTATCCGATTCATTAAATTTTAAATTAAACCAGAAATTGTCGGGGAAAGCTTATCCAAGTTACTAAAACCGCAACGAAAGCTCTAAGTTTCGGACTTAATTTTTTTGGCTTAAAAATATATTTTCTCTCCAAATATCGATCTTTTCACGAAATTTGAAATTTTTCCAAAAACAGCTTTGAAAGCTCATTTAAAGCTTAAAATTAAAATGTCATTTAATGTAATTTAGAATCGATTTTTTACCCGATTCATTAAATTTAAAAGATATAAAGAATCTGGCAGAAAGCTTATCCAGACTATTACAAGCGCAACGAAAGCTCAAAATTTCGTAACAAAGAATAACAATTCTTTAAGGAAGTTTCAATTCTTTCTAAAATGAAGCTTTAAAAATCTCGAAAGCTTATGGATAGCTTAAAATTAAATATTCATTTTATATAATTTGGAATGTAACTTAAGAGTCAATTTAATAACCCGTTGAAGAACGGGACGGCTTTAGGTTGGCTACATTACAATAATGATAAAATATGTGTTTTATTTGTCAAGCGAATTTCTCGTCAGAGTCTGGAATCAATTTCTCTTCCAGATTTGATGCTCAAAATTATGGGCGCAATTAGAAGCATTGATAAATAGCAAACGCCTATTTGTTGAATAATTTTTGGGTTTAAGAGTCCTTCTACGTCGAGCTTGAAACTTTTTTAAATATCGTATAATTTAAATATTAAATTTTTACCGGACAAATTTTATTTTGTAGAAGTTTTGTACGGATTTTGTAGATTTAGTTCTTAAGATTCGTAACACGATTTTAAACTTATTGATTTTATGGAGTTATGAACCTATCAACTTCATCTCGCCTCGAATCTAATCCCTGATTAATTTTCAGCGAAATTAAAAAACCTAAACCGAAGTCTTGCGTGATAGTTTTCACCTATAATTAATGCCGACCAGATACCTAAAGACGTACAATACAGGGCCGCTGGTTAGCTATTCACGGGTACCATGCATTTTAATCTCTGGGGTCTATGAAAGCTTTATGTCGAGCGACTACTTTTACTCATTTCCAATCTAATTTCTTTTATTTAATTAAAATTCAGAACTTTCGTATAAAAGCTCGGAAAAATTTTAAAAATATGTAGAGAAGCTTTAACTTTTGAATAAAATTTTTTATTAAACGTTTTGAAATGTTCCTATAAAAGCTCTACATAAACTTTTGATTCTCAAAGAAAGGTTCAACTTTGGGATGTAATTTTATTCGTTTTAACAACTACTTTCCATCCAAAGATGAATTTAATGAAACAATAAAACTCATAATATTGTGACAAAAGCTCCTGTTTGATCGTTATTTATTTCCTACAAAAGTTTAAAAGCTCAGAGAATGTCTTGCGTTCGGGACATAATTATATCCGTACTGAAACTTATTTTCCATCCAAATAAATTTAACTGTGACGAAACTCAAAATGTTACAAGAAAAGCTCCGCATAAACTTAAGACCCCGTCAAAGCTTTAACTTTTAATTAAACATTTTTTCGGTTACAAATGTAATTTCTTGCCGAATAATTAAATTTTAATAAAATCTGTAGTTTTTACACGAAAGCTCCGCAAAAGCTTAAAAGCATAAAGAGTGTTTTGGGTTTGGGACATAATTTTATTCGTAGTGCCACGATGAAAGCTCCGCATAAATCAAATATATGAATCAAATATGAAAGCTCCTAAAAAGCTTAAAAGCCCAAAGAATGCATAAATGTAGTTATTTTCCCCAATATAATCAAAAGATGAAACCAAAATATCATAATTCGGGCCCCAAGAATTTACTGGCCCCTAGGCCCTGTTACAATAGATACAAATAATGATTGACACGTTGTCATATATAATGAAAAAAACCAATAGAACTCTCTCCATTTGCTCTACCAATTAAATTAAAATCCTTACACAAAAGCTTATCGAAGAATTAGGACAACGTTTTGAAAGAAAGTTGACAAAAAAGCCACCCATTTCAATACAAATCTCTCGGCAAAACGTTTCCAAATGTTAATGATAATATGAATCCTTTTTAATTATGTTAACACATTTATCACATCATTTTCCCGAAATATTATCTATACTCCGGTTATGTCCTTATAACGAAAACAAAAACAAAACATTTTCGTTAAACCATTTTCCTAAATCCATTATTCAGTATTAATCCATTGTCCCTGAATGGGGTTTTTCTTTTGGGTTGGAATGGAATCGTATACGGTTAGGGTATTAGGAATCGTTTTTGACATCTAAAATGTGTCTTGTCCTTTTTCTATATGTTACAATAATATTATCTGTTTTTTTTTTTGCTTCCCTTCTTTTTTAATTTTGGGTAATGAAAATAAAAACAGAAATTTGTGTTACAAAATGTTATAATTAAATGCTATTCTTAACCGATTTCATGTCCTCTCAAATCTCATTATAGATTCACCAGAAAACAAGCTAGCAAAAACAAAAGGATTAACTGTTCGTTCATATTGTATCCTGATGACTTTTTATTTTCTGGGTCCTCCTCCCCAATGCCTATTATCGTCTCTTATCGGATTATCGAGGAGATGTGAATAGAATGTGTTGGGTATATGTTGGTATGGAAAAAATATTCCCAAATCCAAATTTATGAATTGAAGCTTTTCGGGGAGTTTTGGTTTTTACTCAATTAATTTTTTTTTTTATTGTATTTGTCGGAAATTGTTGTTACTACAGTCCATTGATTACTTAATCCTTATGTTCTGGATAATTGAACAGAAAACATATTTGTGGAATTAACTCTTCGATTTGACCTTATTTTCAGAGTGACCGCTTAAATAATTGGAATCGATTAAGGACGATTATTTTTATGAGGATTTTTTTATCTGTATTTTCACTAGAAAATCTGTAAATTTACATTTGATGAAAGAATTTTTAAAATTTAATTTTCCTCCAGTTAATTAACTATTTCATTATTTGATTATCCTTAAAACGGGTAATTCTTTTCACCTCAAGGACACTGTGACTAATTTTTACGGAATAATAAAATGTTCCATGGTATTTACTTAATGTTAAAAATGGTGTGGCGTACACATTTTAAATTGCATTCTCATTGACTCCTTTAGTTGAAAATAGTAGTTAAATTAAAACAATGGTTCATTTGAAAATCCCTACATTCATTAAGTAGTATATTTTCCCTTATTTTGCATAATTCGGAATGATTGGATGCCATACAATCCCAAACCCATTCTAAAACTCGACATTGTGAATTTTGAAAAAAATAGAAAGGAAAATCCTGAACCTCTGGTGTCGAAAACAATAGACAGGAATATGGCATTACTTATTTCTCACAAATTTCCATATCACCAATGGAACTATGTAATGCAGTGGAGTGCAGCATACTTCGCATAAGGCGCAGAACACACCCGAAATATCAACAATATTGTTTGAGAAATTTGAAATATCTGGATAGAAAAAAGATTTAAAACCAAAAAAATTAAGTTCGAAACTTAAAGCTTTTTTTGAGCTTACCATTGTAAATTGAGAAAGCTTTTAGCAAAAATTTCACATTTTACCTAAATTTAATGAATCAAATAAAAATTAGATTCCAAGATATATAATATTAAATTTTAATTTTGAGCTTTCAAAAAGCTTTCGAGATTTTCAAAGCTTTATTTTGGTAAAGATGGAATTTTGTTAAAGGGCTGTTATCTGGGTAAAAAATAGATTTTTATACGTAAAAAATTAAGTTCGAAACTTAGAGCTTTAGTTGCGCTGTTATTAATTGGGTCAAGCTTTCTGCGCAAATCTAATATTTCGTTTAAATTAAATGAATTGGATAATTAGTCAATTCCAAATTATATAAAATCAAATTTTAATTTTAAGCTTTAAGTAAGCTTTCGAGATTTTTTACCTTTTTTTCTGGAAAATTTGAAATTTCGTTAAAAGACCGTTATTACGGAAGAAAAAGGATTTCAAAACGTAAAAAAAAAAAGTTTGGAGATAAAGCTCTCTGGGAGCTTTTAAGTTTTCCAAAGCTTTCGTACAAAAAGTTTAGTTTTGATATTTTTGTATTTTTTCCCCACTAATTTATAAACTTTCTGCATCATTAGATTTTTTGGGATCCGTAGAAAATTTTCGGGAAATCCCGATTAAATGTAGCGATGTCCGATATTCAAATTTCTCAGTGCGAACTTTCAACTTTTCCGGAATATTTAATTTTTGTATTTTTACCTAACTGTCAAAGCAACTTTGCGTGTTTTTAACATTTTGTCATGTTTACGGCACGCCACTTATGTAATGTAATGTATATCTAACTCTGGAAGTAAAAAAAAACCTTAGAAAAGTATCACTGTTTGCCTCCTTTAATACTCTCAGTATACAATAAAACACATTTTTCTAAATTCAGTATTTATGTAAATTACTTCCTTTTTCTCCAACTTTCCTACTACATATATATACGGTAATTTCCCAGGTACGGTAACAGCGTAAACCCAGAAAAAATTATTTTTAATTGTCTTCAAATAGAATTTGTTTCTTGCGAAAAAAAAATAATTGGAATGGGAATTGCAATAAAATATAAAATCCTGCCAACAATGAATTTGTTGGAAAATTACGGTGTGCAAAAAAAAAAGAAAAAATTTTCCATCATTTTCTTTTAGATTGTAAAATAGAATTAGACAAAATGTTTAAAACAGATTGAAATAATTGTTGCAATTCATTTTATATTAGTTTCATACATTATACAATGTTTTCGGGGATGAAAGGTATGGAATTGGGTGATGATGTCTGTTTTTCGGTGAGGTAATTACCCAGACCCTACCCACCGTTAGTACGTTCACATAATTCTTAAGGAAATTTAAAGCAATTACTACGAAAATGGTATTCTTTTTCGGGAAATGAAAATCTTTATTACCGAATATAATTAAGCGAACAGATTTTCTGCGATAGAACATTTTGTTTAATGGCCCAAGTTGTTTGAAGGGATGTTTATCTTGGATAAGAACTTGGATTTTAATCCTTTTATAAACATTAAGCGATGTCGTAAGATGAGAATTTTGATAAATGTATATTTTTTAAATGACCTGTAGGTGAAGGAGTGGTGAATACTTCCTTACATCTTTAGAATTATACGTGAAATACTTAACAAATATTTAGTCCTGGAATAGGAAAATTAGTAGACTTTTATGATTTTTATGTAATGTTGGGGATTATTCGTTACTTTGTAATTCCACCTTATGATAAATTTGCTTTCAAAAAATTTCAATTGAAAATAGGAAAACTGCCTCTTAAAAATTCAATGGGACGAAAATAAAAATATTTCGATAGCCTTAAAAAATATGTCGATCCAAACAAATTAACTACCAAAACCCATTATTCTGAATTAAAAGAAACTATTGCATAATTATACTTAGTTATCGGTAAAATTTGCCATCATAATTTAATTTTCTTTAATAGACCTTTTATATAAAACAGATTCCTTAAACGAAATTTGAAATTTGAAATTTTAAAAAAGATCTTGGATGATAAGTTATAGAAGAATTAAATTTTCCCAAACTAAGTTCCTAAATGTCCTAATGTTATTTTCAAAATACTTAATTTACATAAAAATTCTCAAAATACAAAAAAAATGACTTTTTATTCGCCCAAAAAAAATTGCTAAAGGAAAAATGTTTGATTTAATAATAAAACTTCATAAAACAAAAGTTGGTTAAATTTGACCTTCAACTAAATTGAGCGAATTTTAAAAAAAAAATTCGATTTAAAAATGTTGATGAAGAAAATTAATTGAAGGTTGTTGAAGAAAGATTGATGAAGATTTTTGAAAAGGTCCTAGCACACTTAGAAAATTTTTCACTTAAAAATCTTCAAATTACTTTCCAAAATTTTCAAAATTGGAATAATTCGCAAAGAGTCAGACACATTTACAAGTTGCCAAAGGGTGTTTCCATTTGTAACGGTCGCGACATTTTCACAGCGTTTTTTAATGTAATTCGAGCAATAATGAAAGTATGCC
>JANTOP010040214.1:0-10716 GCA_027564815.1 Symmerus nobilis | reverse complement strand
TATTTTTATTTCTGAGTAAAATAATTTGGATCCATAATTTTATAAGCGATTTGGATCCATTTCCATTGTTATACACAAATTTTTTTGGCGTCATTTTCCTCATATAAGGGATTGGTCATCTACCAGTAACTACATTTATCTATGCTTATATCCAAGAAATCCATCTATTTTCTTGTCATTCAATCTATTGGTCCTTAAAATGGTAGAGCGAATAATAAAAAAATCAAAAATATGACTATATATAATTCATTTCGCTTCAATAAAGGATTTAGAAATTAGAAGTTAACAGCAAACAATCATTTTCCAAAAATAGCTTACCAAGTCTTTAATGTAAGTTATTTAATAGTCGCAATGACACACAATTCGGCAATTTAAAAATTGATTTTAATAACAGCCAAAACGAAATATATAAGCGATTTCTTTTCAAACCAAAAAGCAATAAAAATAGATTAAATTAATTAAAAATTATAGGCCAAATAATAATTTATATGTAATAAAAATTAATTAATTAATTAAAGATTGAATTTATGTGAAATAAAATTTAATTAATGAATTAAAGAAATGCAAGTAAAAGAGATATTGATCGCCATTACCATCATTGTATTTAATTTCATTAAATTGAAAATCAAAGATTATTTTTGGGGGTTAATCATTGATTAACCTACTTCTACCTTTTAATTTTCATTATTTCGTAGAATATTCGGTACTAAAACAGTTTTTTCCGAAAATTTGCTTCGAAATATATAATTAGTTTCTTATTTCTTTTAAAACGTGGTTTTTCAAAATTTTTAGAAATTGACCCACTTATTGATGGACCAAATTATTAAATTGCCCGTTTGTACTCTAAATTTCAAAATTTCAGTTAGAATTTGTTTATGGAATGACTTATTAAAGGAAATGATAGGTATATTCTTAGGGGCTGCCCATATATTACGTAACGCACTTAGGGAGGAGGGGAGGTCTAGGAAAATGTGACAGTTTGTGACAGGGGGAGGGAGGGGGGTCTAGGGAAACGTTACGTAACGGTTTCCATGAAATTAAGCTTTACCTTTTTTAAAATACTCTATTTTTATCGCTAATTTACCGATCTATATCTGCTATATTCATAAAGTATCTATTCATAAAAATACCTCCCTCTATCAGATCATAAATCTGCAAGGACCTTCTACCATCCATCGACGAAGGGCATTAGCATTATCTAGGATTCCTATAGCACCACCTTCCTTTTTTCTACAAGCGTTGCTCTGCTCATGAGCTTGATCAATCGCCATTGCAGAAAAAGCATGTTTCGTCTTTTGTATTGTACAACAAAATGGCCAACACTGAACTCTATGGCAATTGTTGGATGCTTGACAAATAACTCAACCATATCTTTTTGATGGACTGGAATCCAAGGAGCATAACAGTTCGGCTGAAAAGTTCGTATCGTTTCTATAAGAGGGCGCCACTACAATAAATCCATATCATGTTTAGTTAGTACCAACCTTCAAAAGATACGTGCATAAATTTGACAACTGTCGGACTATTAGTTTGTGAGATATAGCATTTTGAGTGAAGCAACTTTTGTTATTTTGAAAAAAATGGATAAAAAGGAATTTCGTGTGTTAATGAAACACTATGGCAAAATTGCATGAATTGGTCTTCGAATTGCTTCCGCATCCACCGTATTCTCCAGATCTGGCCCCCAGCGACTTTTTCCTGTTCTCAGACCTCAAGAGACCGATGAAGAGGTAATCGCCGAGACTGAGGCCTATTTTGAAGCAAAAGACAAATCGTACTACAAAAATGGTATCACCCTCGATGGCAACTATGTTGAATAATAAAATCGAATTTTGCCAAAAAAATGTGTTTTTCTTTAAAACGATACAAACTTTTCAGCCGTAATTATGCTGGTCGAATGCGAAAAAAAATGTAGAGAATTTAAATTAGCTCCCAAATCTCACGCATGCGCGATATAAAGTACCCCAATATCTTAAAATCATTTAATGTGCCAACAATGATAACAATTTTGTGCTTGTATCACTAAGTGCACAATTCTTTTACTATGCCGCCCCACTAATTGGAAATATTAGATTTCGATATTTTGCATTAATTAGAATAATAAACCTAAACTTTCATATTATAAATTAAAATCACTGATTTCGATATTGTGACGTGACACCACGCTGACTTGCAAGAACGATAGTTTTTTTTTAAAGACAACCTTTAAAGATCTTTATATGGTGCTAAGAAACGCATTGTTTAACAGCCCCTTCAATTTTTCAAAGCCGCGATAACAAGTTTAGTAAATCTCGCGTCTTAGAAAACTCACTCTTAAGATGTTATCTAACAGATTTTATTTTTACAATAACGTCAACAACAAATTTTCAAGAATGCTGATGAATAATTGACTTTTCGTAGTTTTCGGTCAATAGCTACCCTTAAATGAATGCCGATGGAGAAAGTATTCTCCACATAGTTATTTGTTAATTTCAAGGAGATGGTCCTGAATAGTAACTATGGAGGCAAAGGGTTAACGAGAAATATTTCAAATCTTTTGTTTTTGTAATTATATGGAACCGCGTGAAACGATTTCATATAATATTTAATAAAAAAATGGTAAATGAGGTTTTTTGAGTAATTTTGATACAAAATTTTCCAAACATTTTCGTCGATGCTAGGAAAATCTAATACCGAAGAAATGTTTTGAAATGCGTATGGAAAAATTAAAGATTTCTCAAAAATTTTACATTTTTTCCCCTTATTTAAATGGCGTCAAAAGTCAAACTTTGAATTTTTATTTTTGGCATAGTTCATGTCCGAAATTTCGTAGTATTGTATGATCATAATTTCATTGAAATTAAATTACTTGATTATTAAATTATATTATTATAACGGTTTTGATTTTTAGATTTTACAATTTTTAAGAAATTTCGCGGATTTTACGTAAATTTGTATGCATTTTTCCAATTATTATTCAATTACTCGATTTTTGCGAAATTTCCTGGTGTTTATTTCTCCTAAATATTCCAATTTTCCAATTTTTATAAGTCTTGTCCAACTTCCAAGAACTTTCTTCGTTACCAAATTTTCCGAATAACTGAATACAAACTAACGTTTGTACAGGAAGTAATATATAAGGCACGATAATTTGTTCTTGATTTGTTAGAATCGATTTAGGGCCATATCCTCCATACAACAGTTTACACTCTGGCCTAAGGCATTTGTATGAAATTGCCAATCTTAGGCATTTGTATGAAATTTTGATCGTATCGCTCTCGAAGGAATCTGTATTGAAGAGGCCCGTGAATAGCTTAACCTGGCCCTGATTCTATTAGGTTATAAAGTTAGGTAGCAATTATTTTTCTACCAATTCTGACCATTTTCTGGGAAAGATTTGATTATAATCATTTGCTTAAGTTGGTTTTGATTTATGTAGACGACCCTATGATTCGACAGCAAATGCTATTTCTTCAGTAAGCTATGAACGCAATATTTTTGATTTTATATAGGGTAAGTGTAAATCAGGTTAATATTAATTATTTATGCGAAAGTAATGGCTTAGAGGAATTTGAAAATCATTATTTACAGATAAGAAATTGTAGCTACGAAGGTACCTAAACTTGGCAGGACTTAATATTATTAATTTAACGGCATTTTTCAATACATTATTTCTAGAAATAGATTTCTAGATTTATAGTTTTCGAACATTTTTGTTATATCTACGTCTTTTACCTTACGGATTAAGTTAAAAGGAACATTAGTCTTTCTTTCGGAAATCCTTTTGTCCGTAATGGGCTTTAAAACTTACTTTTAATTTTTAATTTTATAGTACAGTTAGACATACCATAGCAACCTTAGGTTTAATCGTATTCAATTATTTTTTTCAAGACTTACGTTGAACTGCAACTCCTTTGAGGCTATATTATCCAGGCAGGATGCTTCCAGGAAATAAACAAATTAAATATCGATTTTTTTCAGTGGTCTAGTGAGAAGGAGACTCTTTATATTCATTCCTCATTTAGTTCTATCTGAAACAATTCAATTGATCAATTCAATCACCAATTGATAACATTTATATTAAAAATTAAATAACTAGATTAATTAAATAATTAAATGCAACATTTCTTAGCATAATATTTTCAAAATTTAATTGTATGTACAATATATTTAAAATAATTAACTAAAATTAATTCAATTAATTCTATTAAATCAAATAAATTAATTAACATTTGACTATTTAAATTCGGGAATAGTTTACATCCTTATTAAGAGATTTCCAGAGACTTTAGACTAAATCCTTTGTTACGTCTCGTCTCTAAGTAAATATACTCGTTACTCATATTGTAATGGTTTTAATCATTTTTCCCTAATTATATCTTATCTCTAAATAGTGTACAAATAATAAATTAAAATAACCGGTCATTCTCCAGGTCACGGACACTACATATTTAATAATTTGGAATGCCAATGCATAAGATGGCGGTGCCCGCGAATACTTTTAAGAGTAGTAGAAATATTAAGTACTTGGTATTGTATTTTTCCCAAAGTAGAGAATAGAAAGGTTTTACATTTGTAAATGTATAGTAACCGTTTCCTGGAGATTGGCCGAATAGTGTGATATGAGAAAATGTATATATGACGTGATATATATCTATCTTAATAATGAATGATTTCTTATACTGTGCACTAGATGGCATACATAAATTCACCATTTTCTCTTTTATAGACATTATCTTTGCACGTCCTGGCACAAAACACCGATTAATGTTGCTATCAAAAACATTTGACTGACATACTCCCCTAGACATTTGTCTTCCGCTTATATCTTTAGATGAACGACATATAACTCCCTAATTTTAATTTAATAACTAGCCGTTTGTGCAATTTAACATTTTCTAAAAGTGAATTATCTTCGATTTCATTAATTCGTTTAATTATTGCAGGTCGGTTATAGATCAAATTTACGTGCTAGTCAAAGTATATCGGATTTGAGTCATTCAGCTAATGTTGAAGCGTCACTACGCTCAAATCGGAATCAACGATTAACTGGTAAGTTGTAGTGAATTATGTAGCAATAATTTTTCTTTTCTTTAAATCATTTAACTAATCTGGCTAATTGCTAACACATTAGAAAATAAGTGACAATTAGATATACATCTCTTTCACTCACACCATTCATATATCGATGATTGTATGCGTGTGTGTGACGTTTAATTTCACCCTCAATAATAATAATAGTTGAAAGTCACCTTAACAATTTTTGCAAAATTTGATAAGTAATTTTTATGATTTTTTATTCCTTTTATTTTTAAATGCTGCCGCCCGCTTTTACTAACAATTTGTAATTTGTATTGGTAAAATTTGGTAACATTTTGGTAAAATATAACAACAAAAACATATTTTTTTTTTAAATAAAAAACATTAACCCCGAAAGCCCCATCCAATCATCCAAACATACAGCCCACACAATCACATAATCAATATTTTAACTGTGCCACGCCAAAATCAATTCTGACACAAAACTGTCAATTTATGCGTCAATTACAACGTGATTATCCGCCATATCCATGTAACATGGGCGTTTATAATCAACCGAGTGTTGCGGTAACGAAACGTCCAACAACGCTCGATCTAACCGATCGTAGTCCATCGTCGAATAAATTGTTGACGCCAACCCAACAAAAATATCCGGGTATTTTAAAACATTATAAATCCTGTCCCGTTTCCCCGGTTCACGAGGAATTGGACTGGTCCCAAGTGGGTCAGGACGAATCGTTGAAAGATCAGGCATCGTCCTTTGATGTTATTGAACCGATGAAGCGTCACTCTATTTATAGTGATGATGCCCAAACGATTTTGGATATGATACATTCTGATACGGAAAAGATGATCGCTGAAATTAGAGAGAAATATGGAGATTTAGATGATTATGACCCAAAGATGGCGGTTCAGACCGAACAAATAAAAGAAAAGAAACCGATCGATGACGATGTTGAATTTAGTTCCGATTCTCTTGAAGATTGTAGTGTGGATATTGATCCCCCAGAAAATCGTCGTAAAACGATTTGTCATAAACATTCAAAGAAATCTCTCCCGAAACGTTCCGTTTCCGATTATTTTATATACGAGGAATTCTATACACTGCCGGCAACACGAAATATCTCCCTATCGGATATTTTAAACGAGGCTCCTTCCGAAAATGCTTTTCTTGATACTCAACGACATTCGTCGGCCAGTTTCTTTCTAGGCCCGGAGAAAAAGAGTCAAGAGAGTCTGTTGTCAGATGATGTAAGCGGAAATGGTCATACAGCAGCTGGCAGTTACTGTAACAGTATGGAAAGTATATTATCAGATGATTCAGAGTGTAAAAGTGCACCGCTAGAGGTGTTGTTCGGCCGTAAACGCGATCGTTTACCGAACAGTTCGACCATGTTTAATATGACCGATCATAGTAGACAGCAGCCTGAAATGACCACATCCAAATCGTACGGATCTAGTCCAAATACAACTAATTTCGATTATTATATGCACACTGAACCGATCGAAACTCTAAATTGTTACGACGTTTCCAATTATACATTCGAAATTTTGAATGATCAAATCGGCGCACAAAAAACTCCCGATGAATTTATACCAAGCTTAGGTTCGAAAAATATGCAGTACAATTCGGGAGTAAATAAAAGTCTGAGCAAAGAATTTGCTAATCATCGGCAGACAAACAATTCGAATCCGATAATAGCAAGCGAACTGTTCGAACGGAAAACGATCGGAAAACCGGCTGTTCCAGCGAAACCGTTCAAACGTATCGATGTGTTTGCCGGGGAGTCGATCGTTAGGAAATCATGTAGTTTCGAAATTGATATGCTCGATAATCGCCGATTATTATCACGATCATTACCGATCAAACGTGGTCAAAAATACGAGCGGAATTTAGAAAAATTTGAAAATGATCGTAAACCGATCTGTACAACACCATTAGGTATGGATTACGTTCCGCACAAGCCTCCAGTTGCCAATCGCCGTTCGGGTAGTATGAAAACTAAACGATCGGCTCGTGATAAAGATCGCTACCATACAGTCGGACAAATTAATTGTACGAAAACGATTGATCGATCGGATGAAATTAAGACAAAACAAACAGGTGATGAAAAATCATTTGAAATGTTTGTGCATGAGACGTCGGGTACGGACGATGATAATATGGATAGCTTAGAGCTGTACTCCAAACCGAGAGATGTTAAAGAGAATTCAATGGATTCACTAGATGATCTGGATAATTTAGATTCGGGTAGAAATGATAAACCCCGTCCATCCATTGATTTCTTAACCACCGCCGAATATCGTAAATTTCGCGATATCGAACATAAAATTGACGTTGTCAATAAATTGGTGGAAATGGAGGAGAGAAAATTGGAGCAGGAGCGACAATTAAAGGCTCGCCGAATGGAACCGTTTCAGTGTAACAGTCAGGAGAAGGGTTACGTGAAAAGTTTAACTATGAATTTTGATCAGTTGGCCAAACGGATGGCCGATGATCGCCAAACCATCTGCGATATGCCGTCCCGTATACGGCGAAATTTCAGTTTGCCCGACGTATTGGAGGGGGCGAAAATGAAAGTTTTTACTGATTTTATGGATGAGGATCGTCGTTGTGGAGACGATTATGATGAGTTTGATGATCGAGGTATAATTTTTCTATGATCATACTTTCGGAATGAATTTTTGTTAAGTAATTTCGTTGCATGAAATTTGGAGTTTTTTTCGAGTTTTTTTTTATTTCGAAATTGTATTTTTTTTTTTCATTAAAAGTCCCGACAGCATGAGAAAGTACGACTCCTTTCAACGAAGATTCACATTTTAGAAATGTCTTTCCTTTGATCGAATGATCAAAAACTAATTTAGTCTGTTTGTTTCCTTGAATTTCGTTCGAAAATTTTCCAGTAAACCTTTTCTTACTAGATGGAAAAAAATCCAGATTGTGAACTTATATAAAGACCACAATAAGCCTTTGGAATGCTCTTGACCCCAACTATAAAAAGAGAGAGTAAAAAAACATCTTTGCAACATATTAAGAACGTGATGAACTCGCAATGAATCTTGAACGCAAATGGAAGTTACTGTCATTGTATAAACAGCTGACCCAAATACAGCAACTGGCCAGTTTATTTCATGCGAGTTAAATAGCCAGTAATTGTCTACTGGCAATCTGCTGCTCGAAATGTAAATGAGCCCTAGCCCATATGCAGTGATCGAAATTCGATTATAGTCGCCATTATAATTTAAATAGAATTAAATACTTTGAGGATTTTCGAAATCCTTATTTTAGATAAATGTTAGAATGAGATAATGTACCAAATACTTGTATTAGTACCTTTAACAGTGGCGTGCAGTCTAATGCGCAGAAGGCGCAAAGCACACCTGAAATATCAACAACAGCTTTGAAATTTATTTTCCATCCTAATAATTTAAAAATATTGAAATTGAAGATTTTCTGAAAAGCTTCAAGAAATTTTCAAAAGCTCATCGAAAGCTTTTATTTAAAATATTATTTTACGCAATATGAAATGTAATTTTACTCCCAATAATTAAATTTAAATGAAATTCGAAGTTTTCGCTAAAAAGTTCCGTGGAAAATTAAAAGCTAGAAGAAATTTGTACATTTCGGTTTTAAATTTATCGGTTTTAAAACCTATTGTCTATCCCAATGATTTTACGTCATCAAAATTAAAAATTATCTGAAACAATCTTTAAGAAACTGTCAAAGCTTATAATTAAAATATTATTTTATATCTCAAAAATTTGGAGAATTTAATTTGTTCATTTTATTATTTGAGAACAATTTTGCATAATTAGATTTGCCAGGTTTAGAGGAAAATTATTGGAAAATTCAATTTTTTTTAATTACAAGCCAAATCCAAGATTTTGCTAAAGATTCCCATTTCTTAAAAATCGAGATTTCGACCCTACAAGAAATCCAGGGTCGATTTTTTTTTAAATTCGATAATTTAATTCGTTCATTTGATTATTTGAGAATAATCCTACATAATTATATTTTCCATGTTCAGAGGAAAATTCTTTGAAAGTTTAATTATTAATTGCAAGCAAAATCGAAGATTTTTCCAAAGATTCTCATATCTAAAAAATCGAAATTTCGACCCTGCCAAAAATCGGGGGTTGGTTTCTTAAAAATTTCGAGAATTTAATTCGTTCATTTGATTATTTGAGATCAATTCTGCATAATTAGAATTTCCATGTTTAAAGGAAGATTCTTGGAAAATTCGATTATTAATTACAAGCAAAATCGAAGATTTTGTTAAAGTTCACATTTCTGAAAAATCGATATTTCGACCCTACCAAAAATCGGGGGTTGGTTTCTTAAAAATTTCGAGAATTTAATTTGTTCATATGATTATTTGAGAACAATTCTGCATAATTAAATTATCCATGTCCAAAGGAAAATTCTTAATGAGTAGGTAATAACCAAAAAGAACGAAGATTTTGCCATAGGTTTTCAATCTTAAAAATCAAAATTTCAACCTGCCAAAAATCGGGGGTTGATTTTCTAAAAATTTAGAAATCTTAAGGGGGTCCCTTCCTCAACCATTTTCCATACAAAATACCTGATTTTCATGTACCTTTTTCTAGAAAACTACTGGGCCGATTTCTCTGAAATTTTCTTCACATGTTCTTACCTCCAAAGTAAACCTTTTAAGCAGAAGAAATTTCCATAAATTGAGCAGTGGGTTTTTTAAAAATGTAAGAAACTCGTAAAAATTTTCATTTTCTTTTCCGTGTCATAATTCAGAATCCAATTAATATTTTTAATTTCCTAGGTTTTCTTTGAAGGTAAGAATATGTATACAAAATTTCAGAGAAATCGGCCCAGTCAGTGGCGTGCAGTCTAATAAGCAGAAGGCGCAGAGCACATCTTCTCATATATGGTCCAGCCAGATAAGAATTTATATTTTTTAAATCTATATCAGATCGGAATTACAGATATTTAAATCACAAAGTTAAATTTTTTTTTAAAAATATTTTTGCACTTATAAACGCTAAACAAAATTCGAGTTAATTAATCAGAAATTTATCTTTATAATATTTATTAATTAATTATTAAATATTGAACCAAGATTTTAGAATCTTCTTTTTTTGGTTGAGAAAGAGTCTCATAAATTATGATCTAATTTATTTGAAAAAGCTGTTGAAAATTAACAAATTCGGAGAATAACCATTTCCCTAAAATCAGGGGATTGTTTTTTAAAAGAAAAGTTTGTTCTACAGCTACCTCAATGAAGCCTTGGGCTTAATTTCCCATAATAATTTTTTCGGTATCCTTAAGAAAATTTACGGGAAATTTTATTTTTTTACAAGAGTGTCAGAAATTCGATTATTTGGCAAAAATAAAATAAATTTCAAAACCGATGAGTTGTTAAAAAATAATTTGTTAATGAAAACTTTTCGAAAATGAATGAGAGATGATTTGCCATCATTAGATTAGATAATTTTTAAAAAAATGCCTTTTAAAAATTTGAACAAAAATAAATTTTGAAAAGTAGCTTTTTTATATAATTTTAATCACATAATTTCGTAGAGAACCCTTTGCAGTAATCAGGGGTCTACTTTCTTAAAAATGTTTGTTCCACAATACTCTCATTGGACCGTTTCGTTTATTGCCACGTAACTAGATTTTCCGATTACTTAAGAAAATTTCCCGGAAAATTAAGTTTCCCAAAA
>JANTOP010040203.1:0-10716 GCA_027564815.1 Symmerus nobilis | reverse complement strand
CGTACATTTTGTAATTTATGATTTTTTTTTATTTAATTAAATTTTATATTTATTTCATTTAAATAGATGTTTGTTTAAATTTATTTTAATTATTTTTTTTTTTGTTATATTTTATCCGCTGCATCTTTCTCGCTCTTTCTTATCTCTCTCTCAAACATCTCTTAAAACAAATATATTATATTTATATTTATATTATATAAAGGCTTTTAAATGACGATAATGATGACAACAAGACAAACGTGTTATTCATCCAGCAAACATTTCACTTCGATGTCATCATGGTAACGAATTCTAAAATGGCATTTAAATATATACAATATTAGTCATTAAATATCATTTGTCATTTATTAATTCTTATCAACGATGAGTCGAGTTGCCACAAAGGGAAGAAAACCTCACGTTAAAATTTTAGAGTGTGGCCCGACCCCTATCCCATGGTTAATAACCCGTTCCGCCCAAATTACTACCCTTTGTGGACACATGCACTCTTTCGTTACTTGACCCGAAATTACAATAAATTGATTAAAATTAACATACCTTCATAATTGACCTGACCATCACCATCAATATCGGCCTCACGTATCATCTCATCCACCTCCTCATCCGTCAATTTCTCACCCAAATTTGTCATGACGTGGCGTAATTCGGCCGCCGATATAAAACCGTTACCGTCCTTATCGAACACCCGAAATGCTTCTCGGATCTCCTCCTCGCTATCGGTGTCTTTCATTTTACGGGCCATCATTGTTAGAAATTCAGGAAAATCAATTGTACCGTTACCTGGATTTTTATGCAACGTTTGGGAGAGTAGATAGATAGAAAGAGAGTAAAAATATAATCTCAATCGATTTTTATCTATACATGATTATTATGTCACTTATCGAATATTTATTAGTCAGGAATGATAAGACAATGTTAGGAATTGAAGCTAAAAATAATAGGTATTTTTTTTAGGCGGGAAACACTTAAGATTAGACGAAAAAACCATTAGGTAACGATATAAAGGTTGATGATTAAGAGAATTATTCATCATCTAGAAAGGATAAACACAAATTATACGTAACGTTACGTGAATTACCATTACGATACGTATTTGTTGTATTATCATTTCAATACCACCCATATTTGGGCATATTAATTTTGGAACGACACGCACCCACGAATTTTAATTTTCATGATAAATTTATTAAAAATTCCTGGATATAATTAATTTTTAATTTGTCTTTATTTAATATTCTGTCCATTTACCCTTAATGGTGTGGATGTGACATTAATCATTCATTGTAGTAATTATCAAGAGCGATGATAATTGAAATCAATTTAATGGGAATTGGAAGGAAAAGGGGCGGTATTCGGAGTATATTATTTTGTAAATCATAATTTAATTATCTTGTAAATTTGTTAAAATTTTCTAGGCAGGAACACGTCCGTTCTCTTCGCTTGCTCATAATAGAATGACGTATAAAAGTAACCTAAAAATAATTCTAGAGTAGGAGTAGGCTACCTAGAAAATGAATTCTATCTCTCCTAAGCAAGAATCAAACTTGCGCTGCGCATGGCTATCACGCAAACAAATCCGTAGAATATCTGCAATGCACCATCTAATACAGAGGTGCGGCAACTACGGCCCGCCATTAGAAAATGATCGGTTTTGATAATGTACAATTAATCTTGTATTTGGCTCAAATTTATTGTTTATTTGCCGAGAAATTTCTTAGTTTTTCCGGTAATTTTCCGACTAATTTTCTCCTTAATTGGACTGTTTCCTACTACTAATTTTACTGACTTTCCCTACGTTTTTTAATTATTCTAAATTTTTAAATAGAATTTCTGAATTCTTGACCTTCTCGCTGCTTTTTTAGGATTTTCTAGACTTTTCCCAACTATTTTGTTCCGACTTCATCCTCATTCTGTCACATTTTTTAGTCATATTCTGACTTGTTGTGATCAAAATTGGAAGATATTGAGTTATGGGTCACATTCGTCCCGTTATGGAAGAAATAGAGCTCGAATTGTCCCCGGAAACTCATTGAAAATTAGGGTTAAGGGAATTGTAAGCTATAATGGTTGGGGGTGGCTTCAAGGGTTCAAATTATTCATTAAAATAAAATTATTCCATCAAATTTGTTAATTTTTCCCTTTTTTCGAATTTTACCTGTACGTGATTTTTACGATTCTTAGAATTTTTTCCGTTACTTGAAGACGTTTTCCTACCTTTTCCTAACTATTTTCTGAACTTCTACTCAAATCGGTAATTTTCTCTACTTTTTCCCGTCTCTTTGGGCCAAAATGATCCGGGAAAAATCAGAAATTTGGAATGAAACCCGAAAAATTCCGATAATGAAGGGGGAAGTCATGAAAATTGTCACCAACAGGAGATCAGAAAGTCGAGAAAAGTTGGGGCAGTTGGTATATCCATGAAATATCAACGTTCTCGTGACTTCGATTTTAGATGAATTTGTAAGATGATTTTCCCTCGGATTTTCCATCCAATTTTCAGGAAATTTTTTGATTACCAGAAAAATCTAATTTCAAAGTTTTTCTCAATTTTTATAATTTCACGAAATATCCGAAAATATCGGAGTTTAAATAAATCAAAACATTTTCTTATAATTCTCATGAATTTTGGAACCATTTTGTAGATAAATTGGATTTCCCAAATTTTTCTCCGAAATTTGAAAAATCTAAAAACGTAAAATTGTTTTGAAACGAATAATGAAGAAAGTAATTTCTCAGAATTACAAAAATATCAACACCCGAATTTTGACGGGGGTTTTCCGCCGAAATTTATTGTTTTCGGGACCTGACAAAGCAATTCAGATAAGATCGACAAAAGTTCCGAATAAATCTTCAAATGTCGAGAACAAATTAGACACGAGACATATTGGAGAATGAACAAATTCTGGAAGTGACGGAATAATTCCGAAAAATAAGAATTCGTTATTTTTACTATTTCATTGGATTTTCTACTATTTTTTACTTAACTTGCCGCGGTTCCTACTAACTAACCAAAACTAATTTTCCCGACTATCTCTCTATTTTCCTAAATTTTCCGGGATTTTGTCAGACATTTTCACATAACTTTCTTGACTATGCAGCGTAGTCACGGTAGTCTCTCCTCTCTACGTAGAAGTAATAGTAATAATACATGTCTAGGGGATTATGTAGTAATGTAAGTATGGGATGATGGATGTATTAGGCAATTTAGGTGTGCAAGTCTGTAAGGATGTGTTGGGTAATTTAGGTAATGCAAGCACGAGATTAGGGGTTAGGGAAATTGACGAAAATACACCCAGAAATACACCCAGCGGCCATAGAAGCCAATCAACATGGCTCATCATCATCTTTTAGCTTTTACTTCACTAGGGAGCATAGACGCTTCCATATGGAAGTTTCTGTGACTTATTTCGATTATTAACGAGGCTAGGTAGTCACTCTAGCGCTCAATCAATATATAAGACAATAATGTCATTGTAATTAACATTAAGGGGAAATTAGGAGAATAAATGTTTAAGTTCTTCTTTAATGAAAATGTAACAGTATATATTTATATGTCAAATTTTGTTACATAATGTTTGCAACATGAGACTCTCATTTCTTTCCATACAGATATCGGTGAATTATGATTACCAATTCAATTAAATTAAAAATCGATTTCCGGACCATAAGTGATCACCATTTAAGTGATCGATTTTAATTGTGTCTCATCGCAATTTTATTTTCGATATCGGTTTGTAACGGATAACCGCATCTAAAAATGAAACGAGAAAAAAATGCAACAAAAAAAAATTTATTATTTGTTAATTGATTTCTTATACAAAAATAAAAGAAACGACTACAATCTCTATCCAAATAAACCTGATCGGGTAGATATCTTCTATAGAAAATAATTTTTTAAAAAAACGAGTCAAGACGCACACTCGTGCAGGTAAGTTTGTTGGTAGACGTTAAGATACAAATAATTATATTCTCCGGTTTAACGTTATTTTTAGACGAATGATCGGTCAAATGTGCTTAAACTGCTATTAGATGTATTATTCTCCACATAACAAGAAACATACAAGAAAATTGATTTCTTGGGATATTTCTTGAATATTTTTTCAGAAAAAAATGATGATAAATCAACGGACAGGCCAGGAATTTCATTAAAACAAAAATATTGGAAAAATAAGAAATAAAAAAAAAACCCCGGTGATGGTGAATTTTTATTGGATTTTTATTTCAATTTTTTTTTTCGAAATGATTCGACTTACCATCGGCATCTACCTCATTGATCATGTCCTGTAATTCAGCCTCTGTTGGATTTTGACCTAACGATCGCATTACTGTTCCCAATTCTTTTGTTGTGATCGTACCGTCACCGTCCTTATCGAATAGTGAGAATGCCTCTTTGAATTCGGCAATCTGCTCTTCTGTTAATTGATCGGCCTAGAAAATTATTTCGGATTATTTCATGTTTAATATTAATTTGAAATAAATTGTAAAAAATTAAATTCGAAACTTAAAGCTTTCGTCACGTTTTTAATAGTTTGGAAAAGCTTTCTTCGAAAATCTCATATTTCATTTAAATTTAATGAATGGGATAAAAATTCGATTCCAAATTATATAAAAAGAAATTTCAATTTTAAGCTTTCAATGAGCTTTCGAGATTTTTAAGCTTTTTTTGGGGAAAATTTAAATTTCCGTTAAAGGATCGTTATCCGGATAGAAAATAGATAAAAAAAACGTAAAAAATAAGGTTTGAAAAATGAAACTTTCTGGGAGCTTTTAAGTTTTTGCAGAGCTTTTGAACGAAAATTTTATTTTCGATATTTTTGTATTTTTCTTTAACTAGTTTATAAACTTTCTACATCATTACATTTCTTGGATTCCAAAGAAAATAATCGGGAAATCCAGATCAAATGTTGCGATGTCCGATAGTCAAATTTCTCGGTGCGAGCCTTCACGAATTTTTCATATTTGTTAAATAAATTCGAACTTTTCCAAAATTTTAAATTTTTGTATTTTTACCTAACTGTCAACAGCAACTTTCTGCGTTTTTACATTTTTTTTATGAAGCAAACATAAAATTCTGCATACCTTATTCTGTCACTGAATTATACATGTGTAACTAAAGCTAATGATAACATTTCTACAGTTGAATACACTTGTTTTTACTTAAATAAAAAAAAATATTGTAAAACCTGACAAGAGTATGTAGTCAGAGAAGTGTTAGGATAAAAAAAGAATGTATAGCAATTAATTTATGCGATTTTTTTACTTGCAAAATTGTGCAATATCTCCATGACATCGAATAAGAATTAAGAAATCAGAAATCTCATTTATATGGCTTATTGAGCAAATTGTGCTCGTTTCTTGATGCATAAAATTATACGGTCCCCTCACCTCTAGAATTGTTTCTTTCGTTTCCATTTCTACTGTTTGTGGTCAATTTTTTATTGTTTAGACGGGCAATATGATTGACTTTTGGACGTCTGCCCAATTTCTTAATTGATTTGCATATTTGTTTGTTGAGTGTTTAGGTGTTTTTTGTCCGTTGGATTACTATAATAATCTTCATTTTCCCAACCCTAAATTGATTGAGTGGCGCCCAATTTCTTTAAAAAAAATCGAATTGAAAGTTTCCCACCGATCTGGCTATTACCCGTGTTTCGTCAAATAAATTTCCGTTTAATATGCAAATTAATTGGGTTTTTTTTTATTTCATTATTATGGGTTTTGTTGCCAAATTGCTGTACTATTAATTTATCTATTTACCGGCTAAAATCTGTTAAGTGATATTTGACTAAAGAAAACAAAGTCCCGTAAGTGATATTACAAAAATACATCAATTACATGATTTGGACTTTAAAGTAAACTATCACTTACGAGGGATTTGATCAATCGAATAATTCTCTTCTCTTCATTCGATCGATTTTGCGTGGGATTCCCCACGATTTATTTCGTACATTATTTGACTAGGATTCATCGATGCGTACGGATCATCGTGTCCAACCTGTTCTCTAATCTTTTAAATCTGTCTCCAATTTATTTACGATTTAACATTTCCCTACTCAAATTATGTATCATCATTTTGTCTTTTATTCCTCGCGGGAACATAAGGCATCAACAAATCTCCGCCATCTTAGTCTGTTCTGGGCCAGAGCTTTCACTTCGTTCCACTCCTTCCCTTCTGCTCTGCCTTCTTCAGCGACTGTTCGCCGCCATGTGGTTTTCGATCTGCCTCTTTTACGACTTCCCTGCGGATTCCAATCTAGCGCCGCCCTGGCTATATCACCGACGGTTCGTCGCAAAGTTTGATCGATCCAGTTCCATTTTCGTCGTTTTACTTGGACAACTGCTTTTTCAGTGCGTCTTTTTCCATAGATCCTCGTTTGAGACGATGGTTGGATAGTATATTTTACAAACTCGTCTGAAATACTTGTTAACGAATACTTGGATTCGAGACACAATAGAGCTCGTAACTTTCCAACTTTCGCAACCGTATAGTAGGACTGAAAGACAATTCAACCTAAATATTTTGAATTTTAAGTTCAGTGAGATTTGCGAGGATTTCCAAACATTGTTGATTGAGCATTCCAAAGGCTTGCCGGGCTTTTTGGATACGGTTGACCACATCAGTATCAGCGCCACCATCTCTCGTAATAAAGCTTCCAAGATATTGAAAGCTTTCTACCTCTTTTATTTGCTTGCCGTCCACTGATAAAACGCAAGTTCTATCTACACCCACACGAAGAAGTTTCGTTTTATCGACATTTATTTGTAAGCTAACTCGGCCTGCGTATTCATGATCTATAATGGATATAATCTTATTAATCGTGTTAAGCAGGGTGATTCCGCGCCAGTTTCCACAGATGCCTAGGTCTACCTTTTTCGGCAATTTTATAATTAAGCCTTCAAACCAAGAGCTTGGAATTTCATTGGATTACCATACTTGGTCTATTATAGGTTTTAACAGTTGTACAATCTGTTCAATATTCACTTTGAACAATTCGGCAGGAAGCTGTCAGCACCTGGTGCTTTGCCGTTTTTTAATTGTTTAAGGGCATATTTGATATCTTCACGGCTCGGTACCCCTTCGTAAAACCTTCTCGTACCTGGAGGAAGATCGGTTAGGCTTCGCACAACATCTTGGGATGGCTTGTTAAGTAGATCAACAAAGTATTCAGTCCATCTCGCAATCTGTTGGCCTTCCATTATTAAGAAATTTCCATTTTCAGCTCTTAGTGGGCGGTCTGCTGAAAGAGTCTTGTTTGCTAGTTTCTGTGCAAGGCGATTGGTTTCTCTCATGTTCTTGCTGTCAGCTGCTCTCTGTGCTTGATCAGCGATGTTCTCGAGAAACCGTCTCTCATCCTTTCTAGCCTGTTTGGAAATTTACTTGTCCACCTCGCCATATGTTCTTTGAAGTTGTACGGATGGCTCTGATTAAGTGCTGATTAAAACCTAAAAAAGACCAGCTTTCTTCTAGTTAAATCCACTCTGGGATATAACTGACAATTCATTGTCAATATTGGTGTTTAGCTTTATTTCAAATGGGATGTGAAAAGAGTAAATTTCCGACGGTGGATCTTCACTTTTCGAGTATGTATAGAATTTGGGTAAACAGTAGGCGGTGATGTGGTTGTGGTTTTTAGTATTGTTGGCAGCAGTAGCTTCTCGATCAATTTAGCCACTGGGGGTAACTTGATGAGATTCGTGATGGTTGACCGACCTTTGAGGAATCCTTACTGAGAATGAGACAGGAGACGTCTCACCTGAAAGGATATAATGTTGCAGACAATCGACTAAACAGCTTCAAGGGTTGGGAGAATTGCAACACCTCTGTAATTTGGGACATTATTCCTTGAACCCGATTTACGTATTGGGGGTTACGCTAGAGAGTTTCCATCTGGATGAGAAACACATCTGTTGGCACCAAGTGAAGAAATGCAATCTAGTCCACTTCCCTTCTTAGCATCAAGGTTAAAAAAGGAGCCTCGGGTACTTCATTCTCAGATAGGCTTATGGCATTTAAGTCAATAGAATCTGTCGAGTGAGACGACTGGTCATTAACAATCAAATCAGATGTCCTATAATTGCTTTTCATTTTACTTTATTATTGTAAGGCCATTTTTAACACAGGTAAGTAGGCCTTATCTTGATAGAAGACATCACATGTCTTTTCTGTATAAGAATATTGTTCTACGAGAATAAATCTAACTAGTCTAGCCGCTAGGTATCAAGTATTTCATAATTATATTTTATAGCTTGATTGTTGTCGCCGCCGACGACGACGACATATTGTTACATGATATTGCTATATAAAAATGTTAAATATCTAATCTAATAAAAAAAATATAAATGTGCTCGATAATTTCGCTATTAAATTATCGCTTGTCAATAAATTTCGTTCGTATTATTTTATTTTATTAGATTATAGACAGAATTCAGTACCAGGTACCTCCTATATGCTATTGAAAGGTTGAATATTTTATTTGAAAGAAATGTGGTTGGGAGGGAAGGTAGTTTCGTAATACATTACACATGCACAATGCGGCTGTTTCATTATCCGCAATCCCCCATTTTCCAATATTATATTATTATACCGAACCTTACGAGCCAGAACAAATGATCCCACGTTTATTATCCGGACAATGAAATTGAAAGCAAAATCTCTTTTCATTTCAGATTCAGTCAGAACGAACCTTGTTTAACCAAAAAAAAAAATCGGTATTAATGTAGGGAAGGTGAGATGGTAGTTTTTACGGCCACAGCCCGTCAGCTCCCCTATCAGAATATCTAATCAACGAAAATATAATATAAAAAAACCTATTTTTCTTGTACTAAAGGGAGATACATGCGCAAAAGAAAATGCAGGTCGTTTAATGCGGTAGAAAATGGAAAAATCATTTTCTGTTCGTAATTCATATCATTTCATCACCTAGTCGAACTATCCGATTTAATTTAATTAATTTAATTTGATGAAATAATTGATGGCCTACAAATCCCATAAAACCGCCTGTCGATTTTATAAGAAATCCGTCCAATTTCGTCGACAATCCCTTTCCATCTTCTACATCCCTTTTCTTCCACCAATCCCATCTACTTCAACGACTTTCATTCGAACCCAACAGGCAACAGGTTAAAATATAAAGAAAAAAATGGCGGACGCAGGGAAGCGAATTATATTTAATTATTTAATTAAATACTTAAGATTACTGATAACAATTCCATGCCGCACAAGAGACAATTGATAAGAAAATATTTAATTAAATTAAAAGAAGCAGGATTGTGACGTATATTTTATTTACTTCTTTTATTAGATAGATAATCAAAATTACGTCAAAAAAATGTTTTTAAAAAAAATAATTAATTTGTCTATATATTTAGACAGTTGAAGTAGTGGAATTAAAGGGATTTTGGATGTCACGGAGGATGAATCGGGATGACGTTTCTACCGTACTACGGTAACGTTATCTATTAATGTGATGAGATAAAGCGGATAAAGATACGATTTATCCTGGGAAAGAAATACTAGCTCGGAGTAAAGGTTATATCACGTGACAGTGACACCCAAATAAACAGTATGATTTTCAATCAATTTACATCATAAAATAAATAGGTTACCTCCATATACACCTTATATCATTTGGCAGTGCCACCCTTCCATACAAAAATAAACAAAAATTCTCGGCACTGACTCCTCTTTTGCCACAGAAATATGATTCTGGAGATTAAATCTAACTTGTCTAATATAGTCTATAGAGATTGGTTTTCGTCTCTTGCGTATTTCAGGCGTCAGCTCCGATTTACTAGCGGAGGGAGGAAGTACAGCTAGTATACGATGAAAAATGAAGAAAAAGGTTGCCATAATTCTTTTTGGTGCAATGGCGTACAATAGACAGGCAATAAAGATAAATAATTAATGGCTAGAGATATACGGGGAATGAGAATTTGCACGTCAAATATTTATGAGACGAAAAAGACGAATTTTTTTCTTCTCTTTATTATTTTTTATTGATAAAAGATGACAAATAAATATTTAATTATTTTTTCTATTAGTCTTTCCTTTCAACCCAAAATTTTACGAGTCCTTGGCGCGTCCGTCCTTACCATTCCCATAGGTAATTAATAAAATATTTTATATCACATATAAATATCAATTTACTTATTAATTAATCTTGATAAATATTTATCTTAAATAAATAAAATATTGTAGATGTAGATCATTTAGCAGCTATGTACTTTAATTGCCCTATAATCTTATGTACAACTAATTTTAATTTATGATTAAAATGAGTTGCTTTTAAGAGATTTATTCAGAATAATTATTATTACAGACAATTAATTGTAGCAAAAGAAAAAAAAACGTTTTACGTTTAAATTACTAATTTATTCATGAACAAATTTAATATTTATTGGCAACTTTTTTCAATGAAACTCATTTACTTCGAGTTAATTATTTTAGATCTCAACTCGGTGGGGGTTTTAAGAAGCATAAGCTTTCAAAATTCAAAATTAGAGAAAATGTCCTTAAAAGGGTATAATTTTAAGCCCGGTCCGGAATTTTACATCATCCAGGTCAGCCAATTCATCTCATCTATACCTCTTACTCCTCGAGGGAGCATAGGTGCTTCCATTTGGAAGTTTCTATGACTTGTTACGCGATTATTTAACGATTGAGGCTAGGTAGTCAATCTAGCGCTCAACCGTATTTGTTCTTTCTTTATTTTGATC
>JANTOP010040192.1:0-10718 GCA_027564815.1 Symmerus nobilis | reverse complement strand
TAAATTCACTTCTCTTTTAAATTTTCGCTTAGCAATTTTTTTTTTCCAAATTCCTCAATGTTTCACTTTCACAGCCCAATTTTGACTGACTGTCCCCCAAAAATCCAGCTTCCTTTTCACACCTTAATTTTTTCCCTCCTTTTTTTTTAACAATGATCTTAAATTTTAATATTTTATTTTATTTATTTTAAAGTGTCAAATACCTGTCACATTTCCGGCCGCCACAGCTTACAAACCTTGTCCAATTTGAGTTTGAAATATTAAAACACAGGGGCGTATTCAGACCATAACAAGTTCTTGACGACCCAGTGAATAATTTCCGAGGGATTAGAGAGAAGGGTTTTTGAGACGCCCTAAAATTTTTAGAAATAATTTCAAGACCATAGATTTATCAAAATTAGAAATTCAAATTTTTCAAAACAAGTTCAATAAGGAAAAATCAAAATTTCGGAAAAGATGTCAATTTGTGTAAATTCTATTAAAATTATCCGTAAATTTGGCAGTCGGGAGAAATAAGATTAGTGAGAAACGTCGATGCAAACCAATCTGTCCTGAACCAATCATTAATCTAACGTCCCAAATTACAAGCAATCTACCTCCCATAAAAAAATATTGCGAAATCCATTCAGAAATCAGAAATTTATCACGATAAATTGAAGATTTCTGAAAAATCTAAAAAGTTTCAAAGGCACATCGAAAGTTTTTAATCAAAATATTACTATATTTTAGGCAGTATGGAATCAAATTGTTCTCCAAATTATTAAATTAAAAAAAAAAAATCGGTGGAAAAGTTCCGTGGAAAATTGAAAGCTGCAAGAATATTTTACATTTCGGTTTCAAATTTAACGTCATTGATATTTAAAATTGTTTAAAAGAAAGCGGAAACATTCGTTAAAGAGCTCTGTGCTTAAAAAGCTTTAATTAATTAAATTGAATTGAAGATTGAAGGCAAATTATCATGAACGCATTCATTGCCATTGTTTTGCCCTTTTAGAATTCATCTATCGGACAGAAATTTGGAGCCATCCATCCAATGAGCTTTCGAGATATTTGAGGATTTCTTTTTTATTTTGCGGATAATTTGAAACTTCGCAAAATGACCAATATCTGGATAAAAAAAAGGATTTTCAAACGTAACAAATTAAAACTTAGAACTTTCTTTCAGCTTGCTTAGGAAACTTAGAGCTTTCCTTGCGCTTTTAATCGTTTGGATGAGCTTTCTGCGAGAAATCCATATTATATATAAATTTAATGAATCGAAAAAAAATGCAATTCCAAATTATATAAAATGAAATTTTAAACTTAAGCTTTTAATGACCTTTCGAGATTTTAGAAGTTTTTTTTTTGAAATTTCGTTAAATTATCATATGTTGAATAGAGAATAAATAGTTCCGTTATTTTATATAATAGTTCCGTCTTATATAAGCTACATTTTTGTTGGATCCGAAGATTAGATCCAGAAGTTTATAAATCAGTTTGAAGATGCAAAAATAACGGAACTAAACTTTTCGTAGAAAAGCTCTGCGAAAACTTAAAAGCTACCAGAAAGCCTTACGTTCGGAATATTAGTTTTTACTTTTTAAAATTTATTCTCTATTCAACGTACGATAATTTAACGAAAAAAAAGCTTCTAAAATCTCGAAAGGTCATTTATCGGGAAATCCGGATCAAATGTCGCCATGTCCGATATTCAAATTTCTCGGTGCGGGCCTTTCTGAATTTTTGACTTTTCTTAGATAAATTTCAACTTTTCCGAAATATTTCATTTTTGTATTTTTCCCTAACTTTCAAATCAACTTTCTGCGTTTTTATATTTTTTCCGGCCAAAGAAAATATTCGGCAATCACTTTAGTAATAGCACTCAGTAATGTACTCTTGAATAAAGTAATCGCACAAGATAAAGGTTGTAACATTTTGTTAAGGGATCATAAAATTCTGAACACCTTATCGAGATGTTGACCGCACGCCACTGAGATGTAGTATAGTGGAAAATTGGGTTACATTTTCATTCGAATTTTTCTTAAATTCACCAGAATCTAATCATCAATCTTTTAGAGGAGATTTCCCTCGTTTCATACCTATATGGGTTATATCTGAAATGTCTCGAATGTTTGATTTAAAAACGATTATGCATTGGGTCGGTATACGGCCCAAATATCCTGATGAGATGAGTTGAATTGAACAACCTCATTTCTGACTCGTTAAAGTCCAGTTAAAGATAAATTCTAATGAGATTGTCTGATTTAATCCTACAAAGGAATCTGCATACAACTTCTCTGGAAATCGCTTGTTGAATATTACATCCCAAAAAAAAATCGTTTAAAAACCCATTATATTTATAGGATGCGGACGAACCATGGGAAATTAAGTACCACATTGGGACCGATTATATTTTCCCCATTTTCTCATTAATTTCTTTATATATTTAATTTTTGACTTTTAAACCGGGAAAAAAGTGGAAGGAAAAAGAAAAACCGGTAGAAAAACCACAGAAAATAATCCAAAAATTCAACATTACGATAGAAAATGTTTCTTCCAAACAAAATCCTCTGCGGTGGTCTACCTTCAAGGTTAGACAAGAAAATGGAGGTTTGGGGGTGATAAACCACTGGGGAGGAAAAAAATTAGCCGCCCATTATTTAAATAACGGTAATTATTTTTTATTTATACAAGAAATAATTGTGTTGGAAAAATATTCGAAAAAAAATATAAATTAACTTAACAGAGATTTTAGTTCGTTATGTGGGAATAATAAATACCCGAACAGGGTGTTTCATGATAAAAGAAAAAATCTATAAAATAATCTCCCCAATCCCTTATCCATCCATTATGTCCCTGTATGATCCCATTAAAAATTCATACAACCGTTCAGACGGACAGTTTCTAATATAATTTTATTCAAAACCATTTTTTGAAACATGTCATATGTTAATGTCGAGTCTCGTCCTTGATAATATTACAAGAGTTCCATGACATTCGCCATCAAAAATACGATGTTTCGGGGGGTTATTTGATATGTTTCCCATTGTAGAAATCGCCCTAGGGTTCTACCGTATACGTAAACCGAAACACTCATCGTAATTACTTGAAATAATATTTCTATTTTCAATTTAGGAAAAATAAATTGAGCTTGGGCGGCTGGTCTGCTGGCCCAAAATTATTAAAATCATGAAAATTTTATCTTTTAAAGAGAAATATTCTTTACAATTTATATTTTTTAATCAAACAATTTATGATTTCTCTTGCCTTTTCTATACATATCCTCCGGATACATTACGAATCTAAAAAATAAAAAAAAAATCATGGAAACCAAACTTATGTAAAGTGATAAAGTTGAATTAGGAAACACCAGTGGCGTACGGTCAAAATCTCCATGAGGGGTACAGAAATTATGGAATGTTTAACAAAATATTTCAACTTTTATTAGTTTTATTAGAGCATATCCTTATTTCCGTATCTTTGTCGTTTGTGAAAATTCGAATATAAATTTTCAAATTCAAATTTCGTATGTACAATATCTGAAAAGAAAATTACCAATATATTTGCCAGCGGATAATATAAAAAAACAGCAAAATCGGTAGTTTTCAGGAAAATTGGTATAATTTTCCGGGCAATTTAAAGTTAGGCATTTTCGATATGAATTCAAGTAGGTTGACCTACGTGAATTATTCCTATACGATCAGGGTGTCACTTCCCAACTTATATAGTTAAAATCGCCTTAAAATTGAATTTGAAAAAAATTCAATGAATATCGTTCGGAAAGTAAGTTCGAAGAATTTTTATTAAAAAAGTTTTTTTTTTAAATTAGCAATTTTGAAATAATGAAATAAGTTTTTTTTTCAAAATTTGCATGTCAATTTAATTGCCTATCCTTAAATAAAATTTTCCAAAGAATTTTCTTAAGTAATCGTAAAATCTAGTTAGGTGGTAATAAACCAATGAGTGTATTGTCAAAAAAACTATTCTAAGAAAGCAACCCCCTGATTTTAGAGGGATCGATATAAGGAGTGCATCAATAAAACAAGAAAAAAACAGATATAACGTCTAGAATAATTCAATATTTAAAAATTTGAAAACGAATTCAAATTGGGGATAACCGGGGGGATCTATCAATGCCTTAATTGTGAAGAGTCCTCTCCCAAATTATGTGATTAAAGTCCGATAAAAAAAGTACCTTGTTAAAATTACACTAAAATAGAACGATTTTTGCTCGAATTTCTAAGTGAAGTTTTCTTTTCAAAAATTTGTTTATCTAATGATGGCAAATGGTTTCTAAGTAATTTTCGAAGAGTTTTTATTGAGAAAATTTGTGTAACAAATTATCGGTTTTGAAATTTATTTTATTTTGGCCAAAAAATCGACATTCGGTCGGACACTCCTTTCGAAAAATTAAATTTCAGGGAAATTTCCTTAAGGAACCGAAAAAAAAATGATTATTGAGCCCAATTTTCACTGGGGAATTTTTCGAACTGATACCAATTAATCGTAATTTACGAGACCCTTTACAGGTTGTGTCCTACTTTTTCCCAAGACTTTTAACGACTTTACCAAACCAATATTCAGTGAAAGGAGTCTTTCAATTATTTTTAAATGCTGTTTAGGAATTAGAAATCAATTATAGGAAGATTCTAAAATCTTCGGTCAATATTTAACAATTAATTAAAAAATATTATGAAGAGAAATTTAGGAAAAAAGTTAAGTCTAGAATTTTATTTAGCCTTTGGTATATAAGCGACAAAATATTAATGGTCACTTTCTGAGGAAATATCTGTAATTTTCCGGAAAATTAAACAATTTCTAAATTTCGAACTGGAACCATTTAAGGGAATTCACAGACGTAAAAATTGCTTTTAAGTTTTATCGATAAAGATTTAATAATATTATATTATATATTTTTGATGTGGCTGGGCCATATATGAGAAGGTGAGCTCTTCCCCCTTCTGCTCATTAGACTGCACGCCACTGCGAAACACATAAAGTTACACGATTCATTTGTAATAAAATATAATAACGCTAAGGCTACACTCACCAATCTGCTTTAACCTTGATTTGAATTTACTCACCTCCTATTTTAATCCTCGAAGTTCTAACCGATGATTATGATGTGATTTCTACAAATTATTAGTTCTTCATACGTAGTGAATCTATAATTTTTAACCTCTAAGCTTATACAAATCGTATAGGTTGAGCATCAGCTTTCCGACAAATTGCCATTGAAAATATTCAAATAAAAGAATCTGAAGGAAATTTGTCACAATCGGGCCACGTATTTCTTCTGTTCAAAAAAAAAAAAGAAAGAAAACCTAAACAGGAAACAAGCGGAAAAGTTGTGAGGAAAAAACATATTCTTTTAATGGGAAATAATAATGCGTTCGGATAAGATAAATGACCTTATTAACCATCAGGGCCGCCGCCTTTTCAATTTTAATTTTTAAGGGATAAAGTTGTAGAGTGATAATGTGTGAAAGAATTTTTCTAATCAAAATTGAATTTTTATGATACATTGGCGTATTCATATCCCTTACAATTCATCTTCCTCTTCCACCAAGTCGATTTATCCTTCCGTACCCTTTTTTAACCATGAGAGTTAGCAAATTGAAGTAAGCTGAGGTTAATACCCAAATTATGTAGCTTTTTAATACATATCAGGGATAAAAGATAATAATTTATTTAAAGTCCAATTTTCAAAATATCTCAATAATCGTGAAACAGTTAAATAAAATTTCCATTTCCGCTCTTAAACGCTCATCGAAAACTTAAAATTAAAAGTTAATTTCCTGGAATATCTTATTCGATTCATTCAATTTAAATTTAAATAGAAAGTTTGCACAGAAAACTTTTCCTACCATTTAAAAGCTCAACTTAAAAGTTCAGCTTCAACATTCGATCTCAATTTTTTACATTTTCAAATCTATTTCCAACTAGATTATTAATCCTGCAACTAATAGTAACTTCTGTTCAATAAAGAGCAGCAAAGTGTCGATAGCTCATCGAAAGCTTAAAATAAAAATTTTATTTGACACATTTTAGGATTTTATTTCCATCTCGATTCACTAATTTTATGTGAAATATGACATTTACGCGGAAAGGTTTGCAAATAGTTAAAAGCTCAGGGAAGCTTTAAGTATAAAATTCAATTCTATAGGTTTTTAACCTATTTTTCTTCTAGATTAGGATCATTTAACAAAATTTCAAATTTTTCAATACAAAGTAATGCAGAAATCTTAAAAGCTCATCGAAAGCTTAAAGTTAGAATTTCATTTTATAAATTTTAAAATTTTAATTTCGCCACATTCGTTTATATGATCAGGATTATGACAATTTTACGAAAAAGCTTTACAAATTAGTGAAAGCTTAAGTTTCCAACCCAATTTTTTAGGTTTTCAAATCTATTTGTCATCTAGATTAGGATTATTTAATAAAATTTCAAATTTTCTCAAAAATGTGACAGAAGTCTTAAAAGCTCATCGAAAGCTTAAAATTAATTGCTGCACCAAATTTTGAAATTTTGCATCAATTAATAGCTTGGTGGTAATGGGGCTACTTAGTTTAGTCTAAACTATTTTAAGGAATCGTCTGCATATTCGCAAGTCAACTTTTTTGAGAGAATCTATTGATTATTTTCTGAATTGATAAATTCCCGAGCAATCGAACGAATTCAATAGACGATATCTACAAAATTGATCGGTAGATTAAGATTAAGTTTACGTCATATAGACAACAGTATCTGGTTAGAATTTTAAAATTAATGTCGTCAAAATCTCGAGGGCAGAGATTGAGTTTGTTATAATATATCATCCCAGTTCAACCCTGGTACTGCCATTAGACTCGATCAATTTTTCAAATATTTTTTTTGCTGAGATTACTTAAATTTTAGAAGTCTAACGTATTTATTAATGGCAATATTTGGCAAGGGTATATTTTGGGAATGCTTACATCACCCTTTAATTTAAGATTTCATTTAACAGTTTTGGGGCGATTTTCTTTAACGTTAGTGGTCAGTAGAACGATTCATTTACACATTCATTACTGAGATGAATTTAAATTCAGTTTGATTTATAGATTTTAATTAAAAATGCTCGTAATGGCGCCCCTTCAGAGAGGCGCCCGTGTGCGGTGATCATCAAAACTCAGAAATGGACAGAAAAAGTCGAGAAAAACCGGCGATTTTGTTGCGGCAATGTTGGATATGATCGGGAAATTAAGACTGATTAGGAAACATTTAGGAAACGTTTAGAATGATTTGAAAAATTCGAGAATGTTATAAAAAAATCGAAATTATTATAAGGCATTACAATGCCTTGGATTGGAAGAAATTAAATAAATAACTAACTAGTATTGGATTGTAGAATCTACAGCGTACAGTTAAATTGGTTAGAAAGATATGCTGTATGTCTTTTAAAAATATCCAATCCATATGAATGCATTTATCCTTATGAAATTTGATTTCTAATATAGTTGGAATTTCTGTATTGGGACATTTACCTTTGAATATATAAATTCTATCTTAATTTCAATTTCCCTTTTTTCTAGTATTTTTCTTTTTAAATATATGAAGGTGTATTTAGTGTCAAAGGTTGACCAGAAATAGTAGATAAAGATTCTCTCATCTTCTCCTGTATACTTTGTATACCGAAATGTTTCTTGGCACACCCTGTAAATTATGAAAATATGAAGTTATTTTTCATCCATTAAAATATAGACTTGTAATTCAAATTTTTTTATATTTATTACCATTTCATCAAAAGGGAAAGAAAGAAGAAAAAAAACTTTCATTGTACTTATCGTGTAAAATGGAGAGCACCCGTACCCATGTTAGGGTAATGAGGCCAATAGGAAGTTTTGTGAGCAGCCCAGCGAGAAAATATATTAGAAAAATAGGAAAAGGTGAAGGTTAATGGATAAATGAAAAATTAAGTAACGGGAAGCTAAATAAAAGATTTATTCCTTTCATATCCATTGTCGATTTTTTTTATCCGACTCGTTTGTATATCAAGTAATAGTACGAGCGAAATACGTATAAATAAAAATACATGCTAACGTGCTAAGGGTATCCAATCCAAGTATTTAAGAGATTAGGGTGGATCGGAAAGAAACATTTATTTAATTAGAATCTTAAATTCTGGTATATTTTAATTTGTAAATAATAATCTTTTGATCCTTCCTCTAATCAATCCTAAAGAAAGTAATAAAATTTATTGTAATGTAAATTGGACAACGACGTGCTGTATACAATCTCTTGTTTCAAGATATCTGATTTTCCCTTTTGACTTTTCTTCAATTTTTTTATGCCATTTGAAACAATTTCAAATTGCGTGTGTAAGTTATAAAAATGAAAATGTTCAGATGTCTGAAAATGGAAGAGTAATACAACATAGAACAACCCATTAAACGAGATCACCAGATTTTATTTACTTGTACTGAACTCTCGAAATGATTCCATTGACTGATTTACGCTGGTTGTCTATCCACTTCTTCATCGTAAAAGTTTCATTTACCCTGAATTTATGTTATGCATGACTGACAATAATATAAAGCTCCCCACGCGATATGGAATTGTTTTAAGAAAATTAAAATTAATAAAAGGGAAAATGGTTTCGGAAAAAATTAAATGAAATTAAATGTTAGAAAAGAGATTTTAATTTCGAAATTATATAATAATAAAAAATTAAATATAAATTTTCATTTTTATTATGGTTTCGTTATGGGTAAAATGCTGATGATAGTCAATGACTAAATTCTACTGCATTCGACCATAATAAATGGATTTATTTTCTATTTCCATCCCCCTATTAACTTATCATAAATTTCCCTTGAAAAATGATTTTCTATACGCTGCACTTATATAATTACATTATTGGCATTAAAAAAAAATGTTAGTGATTTACATTATTTCTTATAATTATATTGTAGAGAGGCTTTAATAACATTAACCCGATTTTCCGGTGTAATTCCAGGAAAATAATAAATCCTGAATACGTAATCAACCATATGAAAGTAATGTGATGTTTTTAATAATTCCCATTACTTGTTTTTATTTTATCTTCTTGCAGGTTAACAACTCCACTTTGGTAGGTCGTTCCCATCAAAATAATTAATTTCAACTAATAATTTCGAAGGCTCTTAAAAGGCCCATAAATGGATAACCTCCGTTCGAAATTATCAGGAATCTGTGCGTTTTGTGTGATAATTCGTTCTCGTATAAGTAATAAAATCATGTCAGCTATTAAATCGGGTGGTATTATGATCATTCTTGGTTATTAATTGTTTCTTTTTATTTTATTTTGGGAGTTTCCTTTTTATCTTCTTGTCTTATTGGCTACAATTATGACTATCGTTTCGAGAATTTAATAATAATAAAAACTTTTTATGAACCGAATGAAAGTTAATTTGTATTATGTAGAATATCAAATTATACGTCCGTCGGTGAAATTAACATTAAGGAGATGATAGTTCATACTAATACCTCTTAAATAATTGAATTTACAGAGAAAATACTGAGAACGTTAACTTATTACCAACTTATCGTAACTTACATATAAAATCGAAGAATGTATCTGAATAATCAGAATAGTGTAATCAACATAAGGTACATCCTTCAGAAATGCCTGACTTCCTAATAGTTTTTGTACACCTATTCATTAACGTACGACTGGAAATAAAAATTAATTTCCCAATATTTGATTTGGATAGCCTATTAACTCCTCTATAATAGGCATATCGTCCAATTAGGTCAGCGAGCTTCATAACGCCTCCACCGATTTTAGAAATTACAAAATTAGAGTTTCTTTACACTTACCCTTCGTCGGAAAAAGTCCAATGGCTAAGTCAGTGGCGTACAGTCTAATGCGCAGAAGGCGCAGAGCACACCTAATATATCAACTTTCTTTAAGCTTACAATGGATTCAGAAAGCTTTTGGCGACAATTTGATATTTTATCCAAATTTAATGAATCGATTAAAATTTTTTTTTCCAAATTATTTAAAAAGACTTTTAATTCTAAGCTTTCAATGAGCTTTCGAGATTTTTAAAGCTTTTCTTTTGGAAAAAATTTAATGTTTCGTGAAAGGATCGATATCTGGATATAAAATAGATTTTAAAACGTAATAAATTAAGTTGCAAATTTAAAGCTTTCTTTGAGCTTACAATGGGCTTTGGAAGCTTTCAGCGAAAATCTTATGTTTTATCTAAAAAATATATAAAAATATATAAAATGGCATTTTAATTCTAAGCTTTCAATGAGCTTTGGATATTTTTAAAGCTTTATTTTGGAAAACGGTAAAATTTCGTTAAAGCATCGTTATCCTCATAGAATATAGATGTTCAGGCGTTAAAAATAAAGTTCGAAACTTAAAGCTTTCGTGGTGCTTTTAATAGTTTGGAGAAGCTTTCTGCGAGAATTAAATATTTCATTTAAATTTAATGAATCGGATAAAAATTAGATTCCAAATTATATAAAATGACAATGAAATTTTAAGCTTTGAATGAACTTTCGAGATTTTTAAAGCCTTATTTTGAAAAACTTGAAGTTTCGTTAAAGGATCGTTATCTGCATAGAAAATAGATTTTCAGACGAAAAAATTAAGTTAAAAAAGTTTAATCTCAAGCTGTCAATGAGTTTTCCTGGTTTTTTTTTTTTTGATAATTTGAAATTTCGTTGCGGGGTGGCTATTTAGATAGAAATCTTAAAACGAAAAAAGTACACTGAAAAAATTATT
>JANTOP010040181.1:0-10719 GCA_027564815.1 Symmerus nobilis | reverse complement strand
TGCTGGGAGCAATCACCAGGACAAAACCACGCAAAGGCGTTTATTGCCACGCACTCTATCAAAAGAACGAAAGAGTACCTAAATCTAAATAGAAACCCAATCAGGGATTGTGCTATACAACACTGAGCCGACGGACATCGTAAACTTACCACTAGGGCAAATTTTGCGCTTCATGGCCAGTACAAGCTGACTAACCTAATTAATACTTATCGGGATGCCACAATAAGCCCATTGGTGACTGCAGTGGTTACTGGGCAGTCATTGCCACACCCGCTTATTTATCTATCTATCTATCTATCAAAGGACCTGGAAAAATTTGTCCCAAAGAGACGCATTATATCTAGTAACAGCCCGCCATGGTATTCCAAACCTCTGGTAAACCTTCGGAACCGAAAGAATGCTGCGTATCGTAGATATTGTAAAACGACAAATCGTAATTATTATCTACGATACGCTCCACTCCTGAAGAACTTTAGGTGTTGCCAGAGATTATCATACCAATACTATTTGGATAATTTAGAAAAAGATTTTGGACCCACATAAAAAATAAAAGGAAAACAAATGTCTACCCTTCCATGATGCATTATAACTCGCAAGTAGCAGAATGCCCCGGTCCAGTATGCAGTCTCTTTGCTTACCTCACCTCACCTACACAGCACATCACTGATTAGATAGAATTGTTTTTTTTTTGTTCCCAACTCTGATTTGCCTACGAAAGAATAGGGTGCGTGAAACTGTCAAAAACAGATGTTTGATCTTAAATGTTCATTCATAAAAATCATAAAAACATTAAAACATAACAAATCGCATAAATTATCAATAAATTGAGCCCAAGGTGATTAGGTCATCATTATAAATAAATAAATAAAAATATCGAAGTGCGTTTTTCTAATTAATCGATGTGAAAATGTAACCACATCAATCCGAGAAAATTAAAAAATCAAAATATAATATAAAAAAAGAAAAGAAATGAGCTCCCGTCCCAGTCCCAGTTTCAAGAAGGCAAGCGAAAGTTTTCAACAAATGTGGTGGAATTTGAAGCACATGAACCAATCCCAATCACCGCTTAAGGGTGCGGTTTACAATTTCGTAATTGTTGTTGTTGTTGCGGCTATTGTTGCCGTATGCTTAGTGCTTGGTCCATTTCTGAAACCGTTACTGTGGGCCAGCCTGATCGGAGCTGTACTCTTCCCATTCAAATATAGTCTATCGTCAACGTTGAAACGTTGGTTTGGCCAGCTCGAGGAGAATGATTCTCATTTATTGGTCGGTGTCGCTTTGGCTCCAATCCAAGCACTGGATGCTTTCGGAGCCTACTTAACCGAATTATTTTTACGGTACAAACAATTAATTATCGGTGGAGCGGTCGGTTTACTTATGTTACGGCTGTTCGTAACGTATGCCCCGAAAGGGGCATTGTGTGCTTTGTGGCGATACATTCGTTGGGCGCATTCATTATTTACAAACGTTTTAAGTTCAGTTGACTATACTGTGGTAAGTAGGAATGCTACTTGAATCCCTTATTTCCTAGCGATAATTTATCTTTGTTTTCTTTCATTTTTAGTTAATAGCCCTTGTGTTAGTCTACGTTGTGATTGTTTTCTTTTTATGGAAAAAGGATAATAGCTTTTACTTTATGTTACTCGGACAAGTGTTGTGGGTTGTTATTGTCGCTTATTGTTGTAGTTTCTTGGGGGCATTACAAGTGCCCGTCTTCTTATCAACATTAACCTACGCTTTTATCGGTGTAATAATTGAATATCGGCACTCAACCGCATCCCTCTCCCAAACTGGTTATAACGAATCGATTTTCCAAAGGTATGCTGGGCTTTTGGATGTGTCATCATTTTACGGATCACCACGACCAAACACAACCAAATCGTATGTTATATCACCGATATTAACAGATCGATCGGTCGGTACAACATCCGGTTTAGAATTGATTGAAAAAAGCGAAACGGACTCGTTAACAAAATCGACTGGAGATGCTGATCAGGGGGATACACCCCGAACAAAAATGCATTTAAATATTAAAACCTCGACCGATGATCCATCCGCCAAAAAATCACAAAGTGAAATCTACTTTAAAGTACTGTTCCTCTCCTGTTTAGTCACCATTCTATACAAACATGTCTGGATGACGTTCTTTGCTGTTGTGCCAATTTTCATTTATTTAATTAACATTTTAATGGATCTGTTTGGTTTCAAAGAATATACTACCGGGAAATGGAAGGAAATTACCCAACCAATTCAGGTAAATAACAGAATATCCAACAAAACATTTACCGTACATTCAATTTACAATTTTAGAATTGGATAATTATTCATCATTCAGCTATATTACCATTATGCCTACCGGGCGTCATCCGATTGAATCGAAACATTCACGATACAATACGGAGTACAATGAAGGAATCAATTGATACGGTTTCATCAATCATTATGATTGTTGTACTGATATTGACGGTACTGTTCACCGGAATATTTTGCGCTGTCGAAATATATTCCGAAACGATAGCTGTCATTGAACTAGGTAACGATGTGGTTAATTGGACATTGTATCATCGACCCGAATTAATGGATATGTTTCCGGGAGGTGGGAATTTATATTTAATATTTAAGTGGTTTTTTTTCGATTTATTACTTATTTAATGAGAAGGAATGAAGGAGTCCCTAGACAGTGCGATTGAAAATGCTTATCAATATGGACGAACTGGCATCGAAACGTATGTGGATGAACTATTAAAAGATGCTGATTCGGAACAGCGACGAAAATTAAAAAATCAAATTGTTAGCATATGGGATCGTCTCATTCAGTATTGGATTGATCGGAATAAAGTGTCATTTACCGGGCCTCAGGTGCCCGCATCAGCGATAACTGATTCAATTGGAGAGATTGTTAACAATGAAGGTACGTGAAAGCAGAGCAAGAAATTGAAATGCTCATCTTTTACTTTATGCTGGGAAGAGGGCAGTGGCGTGCACTCTAATGCGCAGAAGGCGCAGAGTTTACCTAAAATTATTTTATTTAATAACTTTGGCAATAATCATCAAGCTTTGAACAAACAATTATATTTAATTAAAATATAAATCGGAAACTTACGTTAAAAGGCTCTGTGGATAATTAAAATTTCTGCTGAACCTTTAATGAATTGAATTAAATTGAAAGCAAATTATCATGAAGGCATGCGTTGTCCTTGTTTGTACTTTCTTGAAATATTAAGCTATTGAAATTGAAGTATAAATATATGCTTTCAATGAGCTTTCGAGATTTTTGAAGCATGTTTTTTTGGAGAAAATTTGAAATTTCATGAAATGACCGATGTCTAGATAGAAACTAGATTTTAAATCGTATAAAATTGAGTTCTAAACTTAAAGATTTTCTTTGAGCTTACAGTGGATTGAGAAATAAACGAAAATCTCATATTTTATCTACATTTAGTGAATCAAATAAAAATTAGATTCCAAATTATAAAAAATTACATTTTAATTTTAAGCTTTCGATAAGCTTACGAGATTTTTAAAGCTTCATTCTGGGAAAAGTTGAAATTTTGTAAAAGGGCCGTTATCTGGATGTAAAATAGATTTTTAAAGGTAAAAAATTAAGTTCTAAACTTTGATCTTTCGTTGAGCTTTAAATAGTTTGGATAAGCTTTCTGTGAAGATTTCATATTTAATTCAAATTTAAATAATGGGATAAAAGTTCGATTCCAATTTATACGAAAAGACATTTTAATGGGAAAATTTGAAATTTGGTTAAGTGATCGTTGAAATCCGTTAAGGGATCGTCTGTATTGAAAATAGATTTTATTACGTAACAAATAAGGTTTGGATAATAGAGCTTTCGGGGAGCTTTAAGATTTGGCAGAGCGCTTTTGTAAGAAAAGCTTAGTGTTGATATTTTTGTATTTTTTCGCAACTAACTTATAAACTTCCTGCATTATTACATTTGTTTTGGATCCGAAGAAAATAATCTGGGAAATTCGAATCAAATGTCGCGATTTCCGATATTCAAATTTCTCGATGCAAGCTTTTACGAATTTTTAATATTGCTTAGATAAACTTCCATATTTCCGAAATATTAAATTTTTCTATTTTCACCTGTCAAAGCAACTTTCTGCGTTTTTACATTTTTTTTCCGGCCGAAGAAAATATTCGGCAAGCATTCTAGTAATAGCAGATGTCTCTTGTATTTTACGTGCCTTTCGTACGCGGAGCGTTTAAAGACACGGATCCCATAGGATCATAAGAGACTGCTAACGTGCAGTCCAGACGCGCAGCCTGCATAACACAGACTGCTACCAGTTTCCCCGGTGTTTCAAGCACCGAGTTTCCGACTTTCTAAACCTCTACCATGGTAAGGGATCCATGGTACCCAGGATGAATTACGTCACCCCAACCTCGAGCTTTCGCTCTGCCCGCGATATGGGCACCACAGCCACCACGTTGCACCCAAATAGGGGCCTCTTCATATCAGGATCGTGTGCCAATCATCGGGGCCGCCTGATCCCGTGGCACCAATTTAAGGCATTGGTCGGCCTTCGCCGGCTTACACCGACTCGCAACATACTGGTCTTGAACCCAAGTATGCTGCTACACTTCGCACACTACCCGCTATTATTGAACTAATCCCTTCCTTACTAACTGCAGGGGGACAGCTCGCTCTGCGCTATGCTGCAGCGTTTTTCTCAACTACGTCTTATGCTGAAGACACTTGCTGAGAATCTTCTCAGCGCCGCAACCTTCTCTGCTGAATCGATCAACACTGACAAGTTTTCGGGAGTCAGCTGCTCCAAATTTATGCCCGAAGATGCTCCATCCACATCATAGAGGGAGCAGTCCCTTATGATTTGTATGACATCCTCGCTCTCCGTTCCATAGGCGTATCCAGCTGTGGGAGCCAGGGTCCTTCTATACAGAAACGCATTAAGGCTTATATGGCCCGTCAGCAGGTATCCTATCTGGAGTCCAAACTCCAGGAACCTAGATTCGTTGATAAACGTGACGTTTGGGATGAACGAATACGTCGTTCTTCTCTTCTCGCTGACGGTCCACCTATCTTGCCACATCTCCGTCTTTTCCCTCCACACCAGCTTCTTCAGTTGGGTCCTATTCAGACCATCATTCGGCTGTCCGGTACTGTCTTTAGCCGGCAATGGTATTCCCATCCGGATTTTCGAGAGTTGGCTTCTTCCAGCGGCCACAAGGTCCCAAGGCAGACACCCCATCAGCACTTGCATGGCTTCGGTGGACACGGTTCTGCAAACCCTAATGCATGCAAGGAGAACTATTCGTTGGCAGCTGTTTAACTTGCGGCGCTCGCCTTCATTCCGAAGAGCCTGCGCCCACACACATGCGCCGTACACCATACACGGGGCAAAGAGCCCGTTGTATATTATTTTAATTGCTCCGCCTCTCAGGCCCCAGTCTTTCTTGAGCACTCTTCTCATAGCTCCCGTGATCGTCGTCAACTTTTTCTTTTAATCGGTCAATATAACATCCGAAGCTCATACGCTCGCGCATATGTATCCCCAGATACTTTACGCTCGTTGCGTACCGAATGCCGATCCCTCCTAGCTTGACGATTGGGTGCCTACTGGCTGGCAGCCGTCCCTTTAGGAGCATACACTCCATCTTCCTCTCGGAAACGCTGACACCAACACACTCACCCCATGCTTTGACGCATGACAGGCAGTTTGTTCCCAATCTCTCGAGCAAGCTTCTGGTGTCGCCTTCGATAATTATCAAGAGGTCGTCCGCATATGCTACGACCTTGGTACCATCCCTTTCCAGGACTACCAGGAGGTCGTTCATCATGATGTTCCACAGGGCTGGGCCCCTATATATTGACCCCTGTGGACATCCCCTCGTGATCTAGTAATAGCAGTGTGTAATGCTCTCTTGAATTAAGCAAGCGTATATGATAAGGGGTCATAAAATTCTACACACCTTACGGAGATGTTGACCGCACGCCACTGAGAGAGGGCCCCACCCCTCTTCAAAATGATCCAGAAAAAGATTATGGTCGGGAACAAGCTATTTTTTTTATTGAGCTATCGAATTAAATATTTATTTTCCAGCTTGGTTACTAACATTACTCTAAATGCATTGAAATTTGTTCTGTTAATTGGACAGAATTATTTTCAGCCGCTCAGCAAGGTGTTATTGGATGGGTGAAAACGAATATAGGCGTTTTAATGGAAGTTATGGATTCGGTTTGGTTGATTGTTAAGACAAATCTTAACATATTAACATCGATATTGGGAACATTCCTATCGATGTTTTTGGGTGGCGGACAGGCGGTTATAACTTTCCTCTTCAATGTGGTATGGGATTTATTTTGTCATGACTACAGTTCTCTGGGATTAATTTATCTATTCTTCAGATTATATTCTTGACAGCTTTATTTTATCTGTTGAGTAGTAGTGAAGAGAAGTATGCTCCATTGGCCGCCACAAGTTACATTGGATTTTCTTCTGGTCCAAAAATTGCTGAAGCAATTGAAGCGTCTATTTCAAGCGTTTTAATTGCTAGCGGTAAGCTGGCTTTGTTTCATGGGTTGTTCACTTGGTTGACACATACAATTTGTGGGGCTCGTGTCATATTTTTACCATCAGGTAAGCGTTCCTGTATCCTACCGAATCCTTAACATTAATTAATTAACTTTATATTTTTTCGGTATTAGTTTTCGCTGGAATATTAGCTGCTGTTCCATTTTTAGGAACGTACTGGTGTAGTATACCAGCTTTCTTAGAATTATGGTTAATTCAAGATCGATTTACGCTCGGTATAATATTACTATCGATTCATGTTCTATTTCCGACCAGCTTTGTTGATCCAGCTATTTATGCGGATGTTAATGGGTAATTCTTTACCATTCATTTAGAAATAATTCTAGAAAATTGATTTTTCAGAGGTGGACACGCGTATTTAACCGGTTTGTCTATAGCTGGTGGTATGTTCTGGCTCGGTTGGGAAGGAGCAATTTTCGGCCCTATTTTATTATGTCTGCTCGTCGTAATTTTTAATCTAACAACAAGTGCTCTTAAAGATTCTCCCATAACGCCGCATATAAGGTAAGACTATCCCAGCTTAAATGAACGGATATGAATCTCTTTTAAACATTTTAGAAATCCTTCCAATCCTGAATATCGTACAACGTAAGTATCACAACGTTGGTGATATGGCGAGCATTTTTTATTCATGCTTTTAATATATTTTTTTTTTAAATTGTTTTATTATATTTTTTGCTACCATATTTGGTTGGTAAATGTTTAAAATTGGTAGTAAAACCAATTAGATGTATTTATATTATGCATTTTCTCGTTTCGTCATTATAAAAATATGGCTTCCTGAAACTCATCGCTTTTTTTATAACTTTTAATTTAACTAACCAAACTGTGATTAATTCTATAAATTATTTTATCGAGTTTATTAAATTATTTTCAGTCATATACGAATTATTTACAAATCGAAATTTTACGGAATGACCGAATATTCAATGTAAAAAAAGAATTATTGACGATATAATTAAAATCTCACTGAAAATAAGATGAATCTCTTATTTAAATTTTTGGATTATTTTATTTTATAATAACGAAACGAATTTAGATTACTTATATTATATGAACATACATATACGGGAAGTTAATTAATTAACTAAATTAAATTTTTATATGTTTTTCAGACACGTAAAAGGAATTTTTATTATTTTAACATTCACATGTAATGAAATAAAAATTATTTTGCAAATCTCATTATCGTATCGTAATATTATTTATTTTCATTTTGTAGTAAATGATTGTAGGTAGTTTTCCATGTTTTTACTATATACTTTTCTTACCATGGGAATTCTGGATGTTTTTCAGCTCTAAAAATAATCAAAAATTAATTATTAATTAATTTAACTATTCATACTTTATTTATATTAAATTATTGATTAAACATATATTATATTATTTTCCAAAAGAAAAAAAAAAAAGAAAAAAATTAAGCATAAGAAAGTCAATATTTGCCTACCCTTTGAAAAATCCAAAATCACATATACGAATCCCCTCATCCAATTTGGCTAACTCGCCCATATCCTCATCCGTTAATGAAAATGTGAACAGATCGATATTTTGTTGAAGTCTTGCTGGATTTGTGCTTTTAGGAATCGCCGCCACTCCTCTTTCCAATACCCATTTTAATAGTATCTGGGCAGGCGTTTTGTTCAGGCGCTTTGCAATTTTAATAACCGTTGGATTGTCGAGTAGATCAGGAAGTTGACGACTGATATTTCGAATTTATCCCACACCACATGCAATGGAATTTATTTTTTTAAATGGCATTGTTATTTATTTATTTTTAAAAATAAATTAATATTTATTGTACACAGAATATTAGTGTCTTTTCAATTTTATAGAGAGAATCTTTTATTATAATTTCTATTCTGTACTCTTATTTTCTTCTTTTTCAGATGAATTTTAAGATTTACAATTGATTTCGAACCGAAAGAACTCAAATTGAGAGTATAACTAGATTTTGAACTGCAGCAGTAAATCTCATCCCGGTGAAACATACTCTTAGTACACAGGTAGGTGTTTTCTTATATATAAACTTCATTTTATATAGGGACCTAAACTACAAAGAGCTTTTCGATTAGGGACTTAAAAGACTGTTCAAGAAACTGAAATAAAACTGCGAAAGGTTATGATGATGATGAATACGGAAAACAATAATATCCCGTTGCCTACTGATGTCAAATCATCGGGTGGTAAATATACCCTCGAAACGTTGTTGACTGCTGATTTATATCAACTGAATAATGTGGTTAATGTTCAGGGTCGAATTTTAGATCTTGTATGGGTCAATACTGTAGATAAAATCAGTATTTCGGAATGCGATAACCCACAATCCAAAGTTGATTCGTATCATATCCCTATTGATATTAATTTAAGCGCCGAGTTTGATGACGCGGTCCCTGACACACCAAAAACTGGGGTTGATTTTAAAAAGGCGGATTTGTGTGGGTTTAAATTTAAAGGCGGGTTTGTGGGTGGGAATGGCCCTCTGTTTTGCGTCCGAGCGACAATGTGGATAAACAAGTCGACTCCTTTTACGACATTTTGCTGAAGGATTTCGATCTGTTGGTGCCCAAGCGTCGTTTTTCGAGATGTAGGCACCCCCTTGGTATTCTAGATCTTTATTGTCTCTGAAGAACAAGAAAAACAGTGCACATCGACTTGCACAAGAAAAAAGATCGATTACTCACGTTACAGCTCTTTGAGTAGGTTGTTTCAATCCCATCAAAGGCTAACATACAAGCAATATCTCGAACGCATTCAGTATGACATAATAGAAGACCTGAATAAGTTTTGGACTTACGTTAAAACCAAGAAGCGATCCTGCGGTTGTCCTTCCAAAATGTATTATAAGTCGTCTGCAGCTTCTGGCAGAAATGGGATTTGTAATTTGTTTGCTAACTTCTTTCAGAACGTTTATGTGCATAGAACATCAGACTGGATTATAAATAACCGGTCTTCTCACCCGGTAGATGCTATTGATTTAAATCTCATAAGTCTATCTGAAAATGAAGTAGCCGACGCTCTTTTTAACCTTGATGCTAAGAAAGGAAGTGGTCTGAAGCTGTTCGAAGTAATTGCCCAATTCTAGGGAAGCTGCTCGAACTATTGTCTACAACATTATATGCTTTCACGTTAAACATATCATGTCTTCTTCTCTGCAAGGATTCGTAAAAGGTCGATCAACCACCATGAATCTTATCGAATTCACTACTTTCGCACTAGATTTTATTGAAAAAGGAATTCAAACTGGCGTTGTGTATACTGATATAAGTTAAGCTTTTGACAGAGTTAGCCATCAGGTGCTCATAACTAAATTACAAAATGTCGGTATACATGCAGCTTTAATTGATTGGATTGAATCCTATCTTATAAATCGATCCCAGTTAGTAAAGATTAATAACCACGAATTCCTTCTATTTTCGGTTAAGTCTGGCGTGCCACAGGGTAGTCACCGGTCCACTATTGTTCTTGATGTTCATCAATGACATACCCAGAACGTTTGAATTCGCAAACTGCTTAATGTATGCTGATGATCTGAACATTTTTTCTCGCATTGCGTCTACTGAAGATTCTGTTAAGCTATAGGAGTATATTGATAAATTATCGTCTTGGCGCCAACAGAATTTATTGATTTGACCACAGAAAGAGTATCAAAGTTATCATCCTGGACAGATAGATAAATAAGCGGGTGTGGCAATGACTGCTCAGTAACCACTGCAGCCACCAATGGGCTTATTGTGTCATCCCGATAAGTATTAATTAGGTCTAGTCAGCTTTGTACTGGCCATGAAGCGCAGAATTGGCCCTAGTGGTAAGTTTACGATGTCCGACGGCTCAGTGTGGTATAGCTCAAAGCATCGCAGTCATCTTGAGTCTAACCCTACACAATCACAAAGAATGTGTTCGGCCGTCTCTTCTTCCTCTCCACAGATTCTACACAAGTTGTCCTGTGCTAAATACATTTTATGGAGGTGGTATTTGAAGTTACAGTGTCCAGTCAGTAGTCCTGTTATTTCCCTGATTTGGTTTCTATTTAGATTTAGGTACTCTCTCGTTCTTTTGATAGAGTGCGTGGGAATAAACGCCTTTGCGTGGTTTTGTCCTGGTGATTGCTCCCAGCACAATTTTTTCCTATTTCCGGCCCATTCTGATA
>JANTOP010040170.1:0-10720 GCA_027564815.1 Symmerus nobilis | reverse complement strand
TGAACTTCAAAGGAAGTGTCTTATAAAACCAAAGAAGAAAAACCAAGACCAATAGTTCTATAAAATGTTACTAGGGAAAGGACGTGGTATGCAATGTTTTGCATGTGGACAATTTGGGCATATATCAACTTTATGTCCTGAAAAAGAAATGAAAGACGTAAAACATGTGAATTCTATCCGAATAATGTCCGTAAAGGAGGAACGGAAGAAAAATGAAGATAGCGCGGTAGATGAAGAGGAAGCGGAAGATGATGGCGTGGAAATGAAAGAAGACGAAACTCCGAAAAAAGGTAAAGGGATAAAAGTACAAAATAAAACGACAACAGAAGAAGAAGACGATGTAGATGAGGAAGTGATTGCCAAAGCTTTTGACGACGAAGAAGAAGAAAATCCAAAATTAGAAGACGAATTAAATGGAATTAAATCTGACATCATTTCAAGAGCTAAGAAAGTTGAAGACGATAGCGAATCAGTTGAGGACGTGAAAGATGAAGAAGAAGGTGAAAGAGACGAAGATGAGAAAAATGATGAATACATTATTACTATAAAAAGTGTGTTGAATACGAAGCCGTTTGAAGATTACGTCATTCAAAATGATATTCTCGACGAATATCAGGATGGAAAAAATTCCTTGGTGTTAGACGATTCTAAAGATTTTACCGTTAAATGTGTAGAATATATTGAAGCGAAAGATTATATTGATCAACTGGTCACTTTAATCGATCAACCGGTTATCATAAAGGAGGAATTAGATTTAATATCAAATTCTATCGATATTAATCAGGAAAAATTAAAAGAACATGATTTCAATGTTGAATATGATTATAATGAAACGTATATTAAAGAAGACGATTTTAACTATGATGATGTTAATGATGATGACGATAGTAATAAGAATTATAAACCAGAAGAAAGCAAATTGAAGGAGAACCCTAGGATAAGCGATAACGATATGGATGTTAATGATGTTGATGGTGCTAAAGAAGATATGCCGTACGTGAATTATGAAGATGTTGTTGATGAAGATGTTGAAAAAGTCGCTAAGCAAAAAATAAAAATGTTTCCCAATGATAATGAAGATTTAACGGAAGGCGATGATGATTTAGCTATCATTGAAGAAGATGAAAAGAAAGAAGTCGGGTTGAAAGACGACGATAACGATGACGACGAGGAAGATGATGATGGGGAGGAAGAATACAATAAGGATAAAGAATATGAAGAAAATGATAAGAAAGATGAAGACGAGAAAGACGACAATAAAGATGTGAAGAAAGGTAAATTACTAGAAGATGTTAAGGATGTTAAGAAAATGGAGGAAGATCAAAAGAAAATTTTACAAAAAATAGAGAAGAGAATGAAAGAATTGTCGGAGCTAGTAGTGAAGAGTGATGCAACTAAGGTTAAGGATATTCAAGAAAATCGTGTTTTGCAAAAGGCTTTCGACAGAAATGATGGAAAAAAAATTAATACGACCTGAATTTGGCATGTGATTTGGCAATAATTATTCTGAAGAAGAGCACCAGGAAAAATTAAAGACGGAATGGAAGAAACGTGAGAAGAAGAATAAGATAAAGCGGATTGCATGAAAAAATGAGAAACACCAGAATCATCCGAGGCGGATGACTACAGGATGGCCGAATGTGGGAATAGAAATATCTACTGTTCATAGATATTTGTATTCAATAAATTAGAAACAATATCAGTAAGCTATAAAGAAAATTAAAAAAGTATAAAAGGGAAGAAATGTTTGAAAGTAATTCAGTCTTAATAAAGATCTCTAGAAGCAATAAGCTTTTAATAATATATAATCCTACATACATATGTTGTATATCTTAATCATAGGAGTAATATTTACAGAAATATCGTTAAGCTATCGTTGAGTCGGGAATAAATGGTGGCAATACACTCTCCGCATAAAATATTAATGATTAATTAAATGTTATTGATTTTCAAAAGTATTTGCTACAAATTTCAATTCTTAATGTGAAATACTTTTACTTTTTCTTTCAACCTGCATTTACATGTCTTCGTAATCGCATTTGCATTTAACTATTACTATACGACCCTGTACTCACTATGTTTACTCTAGTCCAGAAGTTATATTTAAAAATAATCGCTCTTGGACCTACAGGGTCGAGAAAGGCGTAGTACGCGGGATTATGAACTGTTTAGTAAAGCTGGGGAGGGCTTTGGCAATTAAACAGTAGCGTGCGGTAAACATCTCCATAAGGTGTGCAGAATTGTATGACCCCCTTCTTTCCCCTATCGGCCAAAAAAAAATGTAAAGACGCACAAAGTTGCTATAATAGTTAGGTAAAAATACAAAAATTAAATATTTCCGAAAAGGTGAAATTTATGTAAGAAAAATTAAAAATTCGTAAGCGCTCGCACTGGGAAATTTTAATATTGGAATTTGATTCGGATTTCCCGATAATTTTCTTCGGGTTTAAAAAAATATAAAAATGCAAGAAGTTTAAAAATTATTTGACGAAAAATATCAAAATATAAAAACTAACCATTACGTATAAAAGCCCTGCAAACGTTTAAAAGCTCCCAAAAAGCTTTATTTTCCGAATCTTATTTTTTACATTTTTAAATCTATTTTCTATTCAAATAACGATCCTTTAACGAAATTTCACATTTTCCCCAAGAAAATTTTCAAAAATCTTGAAAACTCTTTGAAAGCTTAAAATAAAAATATTATTAACTTATAATTTAGAATTGAATTTTTATCCGATTCATCAAATTTAATTGAAATATTGAATTTTCGTTGGAGGCTTCTTTCCACCTTTTAAGGAAATTTTATCATCACTTAAAATGAAGCTTGAAAAATTACGAAGGCTCTTTCATAGCTTATATTTATAAAAAATTTCAAGCCGATAGATGAATTTGTCAAGAAACGGCAAACAAAGAATATGAATCTGCCTTCAATTCAATTCAATTGATTAAAAGAAAAATTAGATTCCATACTGTCAAAAATAAATATTTTTATTAAAAGCTTTCGATGGGCTTTTGGAACTTTCTTAAAGCTTATTCAGATAATCTTTAATTTCGCTGATTTTAAAGTATTATTACTATGGTAAGTATGGAAAATAAATTTCAAGGTGTATAAACTCTTATCCGATACAATACATCCACATCGATTGAGAGTATTCGATCTTAGAAAACGTGACTTTAAGTACACCGCATATCTTTCACTGATCGGTATACTTAAACAGTACAGTACACAGACAGATAGGTGCACCATGGGTCAAATTTCGAGACTTTTTTTGTAGTACATATCCTTCCCCATCATAATTCAATCTAAAGTTGAAAAAAAAAATTATAAACGGTTCAAAGTTATTAATAAATCAGATAATTTGAGTTAACAATTTGCTGCAATTGGTTACGATTTTGTTAATATTTCAGATGTGCTCTATTCAGGTTGCTTCATTCGCTTCCGTTAACTTTCGTGCCTGGTTTTGGTACCTACAAAGCAATGACTACTAAGCACCATTTCTTGAAGCAAGGTACAAGAAGAGAAAGGGCCGAAGGGCCAGTCAAATAAATGGAAGTTTTACTGAACTTTAACCTAATTAACTTAACTAACCTAATTATTCTTAAAACGTTGGTGGAACATTTAAAATTTTTTGGTTTATAAATTTGATGGGTGATGATATTTTATTTCATAACTAATACTAACGTTATACTTCTGGCTGCATGGCGACTATATCTGAAACTGATTGCAGTATTATTCAGAATCAAACATCTAATATAGACTTGACATTCGTTATATTAAAATATAGTTAAAAAAAAAATAGATTATTCCTTCCTTTATAATTTCTCCTTGAACCCGAATGATCTAATTTCCTGTTCACCTAAAAACATTCTCACGAAAACTGGCCAGTCCAGTTTTTTTTTTTAGTTTAATGACGAGTATCCTTTAAATTCCTTTAATATATAGAGTGAATAAAAGGGTCGTCATGCAATGTGTGATTCAATTTTCATATGTCCTTCTCATTGAATTGTCGTTTTATAATATAGTTATAACTATAAGAGTAAATGGGCTAAAGTGACTTTGCATATAAACAATATATGGGTATCTTAAGGGCGAAAAAAAAAAAACTTACTGCAAATAGAATATTACTGAATTATAATAAAAGGGTTAACATAGATAGTCCATCGCTTATAAAATCTTAAAATTATAACAAAATTGCGTTCGTCTCATTTGTTAAGTATTCAAATAAAAATATAAAAATTCTCAAGACAATTCGATAAATATCCTAATTGGAAATTATCCCTTGTATGTGTTATCTTAACACTGAGAAGGATTAACAAGGGTTGAATGGAAATGGATTTTTTCACACAAGGGTCATTAAAAACAATAATTGTACAAATATATATGAGCTCATCATTCCTTTGAATGTCCATAACCGGTTTTTTCTATAAGATTTATCGTATCCTAACAAAGGGTCAATTTTTACTTAATAATTTACCACTATAAAATTATCCCCTATTTCCTTTATAAAAACCCTTTAACATTGATGGGATATCAACAATTTACCTAAACAGAAAATCATCACTTTTCTCTATTACGAAACTTAAAAATAATTTTATATATGATAGTTTTGAAGAGACATATTGTACAATACGGATAGTTGAAAAGATATGCAAATTTTTATTTCAAAACCGGTTTGACCATAAAAATGTTTTTGACCAACAATACACCGGGTGCACTGTCCCATATAAGGCATAGTTATGATGAAAAAATAATCTACAGGATAAAGGATTTTTATAGAATGATATTTTGTCCATAAAGGTACACTGTGAGAAAATTGAATATTTATTTTGTATACTATGAGTATACCAATAGGTATGCAGGTATCTTCGCGTATTTCGGAAATGAATGAAAATTAAATGAATATTTTCTTACAAAACTGGTTTATCCTTTTTCTATACGAAACTTGTGGTAATCTTTTATAAAAATCACAATCAAAATTGGGTTTTATACCTAAATGAACTTTTAATTCAATTTTGTTGAATTCACTTAAAATTTAAAATCACTAAATAAATAATATTCAAATTCTGATTCCCAAAATTATATTTATTTGAATTAAATTCGAAGCGATTAAAAACATTACTCTTATCACCTATAAATACACCTAATTAATTGATAAGATTATACATTATTATTGTGCTACTATAATTTTTATTTGGGATCATAGCATTTTGGTGTAATCAATTAATAAATTTGATAAGATTATAGAAATTTCGTTTTATTAAAATTAGCGAATCTATCTAACTTTAAAATTATACGACTTCTTGCGTCACATCTGAATCGTCAGTTTTTTGAATTGGAGCTTCGTGTGGGTTCACTTATCATCCCCTCTGAATATCTGACGCGCTCGAGTAAATCCAACTGCCGATTTTTTTTAGCATTTTCAAAAAGCCGCCGCGAGCTTGTGTCACGTCCGAATCGTCAGCTTTTTGAATGGGATCTTCGTTTGGGTTCACTTAACCTCCCCTCTGAATATCTGACGCGCTTGAATAAATCCAACTATCGATTTTTTCTTTTTGCACCTTTGAGGGCCTGTAGACGCTACCCCCACTGGTGCAACGGTATGCATCATATAAACTTTTTTTCTTTCTACTATCTAATCTTCAAAATCCAATAGGTCCCCACGACGCTCGAGTAAATCCACATTTAGCATCGTCGGCTCCCCTACTAATATAGATAGAAAATAGATTTTAAAACGCAAAAAGTGAAGTTCAAACTTTAAGCTGTCTTTAAACTTACAGTGTATTGATAAAGTTTTATCGAAAATTTCACATTTTATCTAAATTGAATGAATCAAATAAAAATTAGATTCCAAATTATAATAATATTATATATAAAATGCTTAAGCTCTTAAAATATTTTTATTTTAAGCTTTCGAGAAGCTCTTTTAAAGCTTTATTTTAGAAAATGTTGAAATTTCGTTAATGGCCCCTAAGTGGATAGAAAATTTATTTTAAAACGTAAAAAATTAAGTTCGAAACTTAACGCTTTCGTTGAGCCTTTAATACCCTGTTTACCACGCCTATACCCATTTTACCCAAATTGCCCGAGCTTTATAAGCTTCAAATATTTATTGTATATGTTTCGCACTCAAGAAAGCTTCGTTGGTAATCACTGCTTTAATAGTTGGGATAAGCTTTTTGCGAAAGTTCCATATTTCATTTAAATTTAATGAATGGGATAAAAATTTGATTTCAAATTATATAGAAAGGCATCTAAAATTTAAGCTTCCAATGAGCTTTCGAGATTTTTGAAGCCTTTTTGGGAAAATTTCGAATTTAGTTAAAGTATCGTTATCTAGATAGAAAATAGATTTTAACACATAGATTAAAAAAGGTTCCGAAAATAAAGCTTTCTGGGAGGCTTAAATTTTTGCAGAGCTTTTGTTCGAGTACTTGTACGAGTTTTGACATCTAACTGCCACAGCACCTTTCTGCGTTCTTAAATTTTTTTTAAGCCCAAGAAAATATAAAATTCTGCACACTTTATGAAAATGTTCACCGCACGCCACTGCTGTTGTAATAGGACAATTTCTTATTTATTCTAATTTATAAAATTTCCCAAATGTTAAACGGAAAAATTGAAGGGCAACATACAGATTAAATATTCGGATTTGCATGCTATAGATACAAATATTAACAATCTTTCATAATTTCCCACATAAAATGCCAAAAATTATTTAAATGCAATATTTAAATTTAAATTATATAATTAAGAGAATAATCCCACAAATAAAACAATATCCATTTTGTAATATAGATATTACTTATACAATTAGTATTTAACGTTTATATTATAATATAATATTGAAAATTAACGTTAACATCAATTGAAATTAGCATACGCTCGACAAATTAAATTGCATTACAAATTTATACAAATTTATTTCATTTTAATTATATTTTTTTCCAACATAATGTCGTACGCCCCATTTAAAATTTGCATTTTTATCTGTTTTAACAACAGTAAATACTGGCCCAGTTGTCTTATGCGTTTGATCCGATTTATTTGGTAAAATATCTGAAAATAAGAAGAATAAAAAATAAATATCAAAATAGAGAATCAACTGATTTATTTGATAAAAAATATAGGCATTTATGTATTTGAAAATATTCATAGAAATACTTTAACTAGAAATTCATTGAGGAATAAACAATAAAAAGTCAAAATGCAACTAATTAAACGGGTAAATTGCAGAAAATTATTATGTAAAATGTAAAACATACACATTGCAGTCGTTAGTTGGACAAAAATGGTGACAAAAACAATCAATTTAATTAAGTTAAAAATCATTGTGGATGATTACGAGCGAACAACAATCGCAATTAAATCAAACAATATGATCTTATATACCGTATAATGTAATAATGAATTTGTTAAGATTTGAGTTAATTTATTTGTTAATTTCAATACAAAAAAAAATGTATAAATAATAAAATTTGATTTTAAATTTATTTGACTACTTCACGCTTAGTTTTTCAAATGATCAATAAGATACTTTTTAGCTGGCGCAATATTATTTATACAACGAATGATCTGAAAATAAGGTGGCCTGTGGCCGTTGACACTAAAAGAAATATATGAATGAAACATTTATTTTGTATGGATCTGGAATCGATCAAAAAGTCTTTTTACCAAAAGAGATTTGAATCACTTTCTCTCTTATTTAAATTAAATAACTAGAAATAAAGATTGAACCAAAACATAAATGTCTAGTGGTCAATTATTGTTTTTTATTTTGTCTGGCACTTTTTATATTGGCCTATGCCACCTATTTCGCTGAATAAATCTTTTAAATTCAATTTTGCAAATTGCAATAAAGTTTGGTTTTTTATGCTTGACGGGTTGTAACTGTTCAATGAGTTGGTACATAGTTAATACAAATAAAAATATAATTTAATTGGTAATACATATTTAAAATGATCTATGTAAAATGAAATCTATCTATACCTTTCCTCAAAGGGTATGTTATGTATGCAATGATGCATAGTTTAGTTTATTTTAAAATGTTAGTTAGACAATTTAATTAACATTTTGGTTTATAAGGAGTGAAATAGGAATTGTTAATCTTTTCTAAAAGAACTCCTTTTTGATAACGTTTAGGCATTTCAGGTGATAGTTTAAATATATTAGATAAATCACCACCGAAAGTCTACTAAATGTTTCATTCTAATCAAGAATTCTTAAATTATAAGAATGTTGGACAGGTTGTACAAGAAACAAAATCTGCCCTGAGATACGACTCGTCAAAGAAATGCATACATATTTTACTGCGCAGATAAAATTTGTATGAATTTTTCTGTCGATTCGACTTATAGCAAAATCCCACTACCGATATTTTTATTAAAACATATCAAACTGCTGCTAACTATGAAATTAATCGTGGCGAATTATGGCTAAACTACAACACATTTTACACATAGAGTCCATGATCCCTGGTCATAGTTACCGTAAAATGAGGAACATACATATCTCATCTCGTAAACGTAATGTTATATTTCTAGTAATATTTCCTTATAAGTCGATTTTTAATGGGTTTTTGAAATATTAGTTGGGAGGGGCCCCCTGGGTTCAAATTTCGAAGAAATTTGTCTAATATTTTGCCGAAGCTGTAAAGAAATTGAAATTTCTGAACCCTGGGTGCAAATTTTGAAGAAATTTGTCTAACATTTAGTTGAAGCTGTAATGAAATTGAAACTTCTGGATCGTGGGTGCAAATTTCGAAGAAATTTGCCTAACATTTTGTTGCAGCGTCCAGAAATTTAAGTTTCTGGACATTGGGTACAAATTTTGAAGAAATGTGTCTAATATTTTGTCGAAAATGTAAAAAAATTGACATTTCTGGACATTGGGTACAAATTTCGAAGAAATTTGTCAATAGTCTGCCGACGTTGTACAGAAATTTATATTTCTGACAAAATAACTGATGTCTAACTTCTTATTTCCCCTAATAATCAGTCATTGAATAATTATCTATTAAAATTGGTTGTTTACAAAATTAATATTAGATTGTACAGATTATATTCAGATATAAATATTAAATTTATTGTAATTAAATTAATTAAAATTAAAATGAATACAAAATTATATTTTAAAGATAACTAATATAGCGTTTTTATTGAATGGTTTCCTGTCTAAAAATCAAGCCTTGGAAATTGGCGAATCTCTGTTGAATCTCTGTCTGAAAAAAGTTGGATATAGATTAGATATCATTTTTGATAGAACAAAATGAAAATACTTACGGTCGGTATATTATCATATCACTGTTCCAAACCGCTACCGATAACAATATCGATCCCGTATTTCCTAGGCCAAAAATTCCAATTCCAGTTCCAATTTTAAATTTATTCCATTTTTTCTATTTTTTTTTTTTTTTTTTGGTTAAAATATCAATGAAATGTGATTTCTCCGCGATTTCTAAACTTTACCTGCTTGCACACCCTTTTAGGTGAAAAAATAAAATACAATGATAGATTATCATAGGCATAATGCAGAAATCAAGTGCCAACTAGATTTAATAAAGACCCAGTTCGGTAACGAGAAAGAGAAAGTACCTTATAGTGAATTATTGGAACTTCAGTATGAACTCGTACAGCTTATGCGCCATCAACAGCAACACTCAGTACAAGAAATGTTATAACAAAATCATAACGTAATTGTGGACGAATATAATGAAGAAACCGATGGCGTTGAAATTGATGTAGAAGTCGAAGATGGTCCTTCAAATTCCAACAGGTCCATGGATGCCGGTCAAGTTCCAAATCATTCTCCCGAACCAGTTTGCTTATCCCGCGCTCCACCACAGGATGTGACTATGTCACAACAACCGCCAGAAACTCGAATGGAAGTAAAAAACCGAAAACCCACTTAACCAAAAGAAGAAGATCAAAAAAGCCGTGTTTATCTCGCAATTCGACAAGACACGGTGACAAGACACCTCCTCATAGTGACACAACTAAACCATTATTGTTGGCTGCACCCCCTATGTCATGGCTACATGTATCCAATGTCAATATACGTACAACGGTCCATGCTGTAGGTACATTTCTAGGAGATAAGTTAAAGACAGACAAAAAAGAATTCTATGTTCGTAATATAACTCCGCGTACTGTTAACTGCTGTTTTGTCTCTTTGAATATTGGCGTACCCGATATTTTTGTAAATGATGTTACGAAGGCAGATTTCTGGTCCGCTGGGATTACTGTTCGAAATTTTGTGGATCATGCAATGTTCAATGTAAAAAAAAAACTAGATGTACTGGATAAAGCTCATGCTGCGCAATATGACGACGGTAGTGGATTAGGCGTTATTCCTATAAGAACCACTCCAGAGAAGAAAGTAACGAATTATAACGATGTTATAATGATTGCTAAATCATCCTTGAATGTATTAAGTGAAAAATGTATGACTGGAGCACCAAATAACTCGTTTTCTATATATTATCAGAATGTAAGGGGGCTAAGGAGGAATTGAAGGAATTTCATTTAAATGTCTTAGCATCGAATTTTGATGCTATTGTGTTAAGCGAAACTTGGCTGAATAACTCAGTCCAGAGCGCTGAATTATTTAATGATAAATTTTTATTGTATAGATGTGACAGATCCGGACTTAATAGTTGCAAATCTGATGGTGGCGGCGTTGCTGTTGCCATTCGCTCCGGTTTTCACAGTGAGGTTGTTGAGC
>JANTOP010040159.1:0-10722 GCA_027564815.1 Symmerus nobilis | reverse complement strand
ACTCAACCATAAGAGCTAGATTATTGAAGTAAACTGAGGTTTATAGCCAAATTATGAAGCTTTCTAATACATATCAATGATTTTAAAAAATAATAATTCAAAGTCTAATTTTTTCAAAATATCTCAAAAATTGTGAAAAAGTCAAATGAAAGTTCAAATTCTTGCAATAAAAATTGGTTTAAGACATTTTTTTAAAGTTTTCAAAATATTTCAATTTTAGGGGAATTTATCTACGATTCCAAAACTGGTCTACTTAAAAAAATTGCTTCACAAATAGACAAGTTTTTAACGTTTTTACAATCATACTACTTCTCAATAATTTGGTTAGTATAAAAAACAAGTTTCCAAATTATATTCTATATTCTTTTTTCTGTATTAAATTTTGCGAAAAGAGATGATGAGAGAATGAGAAAAACACAAATGAACATTTCAAATAGTTTTATTTAAAATAATTTTTTAAATTTAATTTGGTAAAAACATTTTTATTTATATGTTCAACATCTTGGTAAAATATATTTTGGTCGATTTTTCCGACATTCGTCTTATTTCAAAAGAATTAAGCATATTAACAATAGTACTTCACTGTCACTAATATGCTATACATGATTTTTTATATTTAAAAACAGGTTTACCGGTAATTTACCGGTAAACCGGTTTTTACTCAAAATGTTTGCCGTTTACCGGTAAAGCCGAAATTCGGTAATTTTGCCGGCCCTAATCACATCCATCTAAATTTATTGAATGAAGAAAAGAAAACCGATATCCGGATTTCTTTGATAGGTTTTTATACAATTCCTCATTTTTATGCGCCCATATTTATTATTCCATTTCGTCTTAATTTACTAATTAATATTCATCAAGAAATTACAGAACGTGAGTTAATCTCTCCTTTTTCCTCGTCTGGTAATGAAAAATAATCTAATATAAGAAAATTCGTGTGTCAGGACCCATTTATTTTTTTTAATTGAAACGAATCTCTATTTTTGGGGTTTTGGATGGGTGAAATTAAATCCATTCCCATAATTTAATTTAATTGGTTCAGCGGGTTTCTACGTTAACTTCTTTTAATTATTTTCTTATTAATTACTGGTATATAGGTTGTCCTTTACCATTAGCACTTTGATTCCAAACCTTTTTTAACGTACAATTTTCACTTGACTTTATTATATTTCCCCGGAGATAATTTCCTATTTTTTCTACTTAATTTATCGAATCTACTCATGTTTGCCTGCCACCTAATTTACTCTGATATCTTCCTATATCTAAGAAACAACAGATGCAGATCTACGATGAATATCAAAATATTCATTTTTCCCAAAGCTCTTATTAAAAAGTTTTTACAATTTTCCTCAACCCATGCATCAGTTTCGAGACAGAGGGAATGGGAACATTTGAACTGAGGAACATGAGGAATATTTTATTTATATTCCGTTTGTAGTTGTGGACAAACATCGAGGAAAATTATTAGAAATTATCGGATTACAATAAGATTTCCCAATTTCCATAAATTTCCTCAATTTTTGGAATTTGTTAAATAAATTATATGAATAAGGTCCGTTGAACTTTGAACTGTAAGGAAATGATAGGCAATTTGTATGATATGTTGATGGATAAAGCTCGAGAATGATCGGCATTGAAAAGTTTTTAATTCCGAAAAATGTGTTATTACTCGGGGAATAATTATTAAAAATTTGGAAATTTGACCAGTCTGTTGTTGGATTTGTTGGAAATATCAAAGATTGATAGCGAATCTTCGACCAGTAATATTAACAATTTAGTGGTAAATATGCGAGAATTTTGGCGGACAAGATCAGAGATGCGATTGTAAATTTGAACAACCTTCATTATTACTTGCCTAGGAATGGCGTATCATCATCAGGATAACAAAAATATAATATAGAGATGAGGTCGAGAGTCAGATTTATTAATTGAGTTCCTAAAATTTTACTGAATTTCAAAATGTAGTGCTTTGGAGCAGAGCCGTATAATGACATTTTGACATGGAGTGAACCCCTTTGCCTTATTACGATGTTGACAGATCCCCCTTGTTACCGCCTATTTGAATTATTATCGAAATTATAAAAATTTAAATTTTCCGGACAATTATAACCATTTTCCAGAAAAGTACAAAGTTTTCTATCATATGTGTATGTCGAGCCCCCAAAAATCAGCGGATGATTTTTTAAAAAATGTTTGTCCTTCAATTTCCCTACTAGAGCCTTAGGTTTAATTTTCTATAATCACATTTTCCGGTTCCTTAAGAAAATTTTCCCAAAATTTAATATTTTCAAAAGAGTGCCAGGAAAATTTTTTAATATCGAAACTTTGCCCAATTTATTTGGCAAAAAAACAAAAACAAATTTCAAAGTGGATGATTTTTTCAAAAATAATAAAAACTATCACTTAGAAATGATTTGCCATCATATTAGATTGGAAAATGTTTGAAAAAAAATGTCGCTAACAAAAACCGTTAAATTTTATTGTATGTAATTTGTACAAGGCGCTTTTTTAAAGGAATTTTTAACACATTAGTTGGGACCAGACCCCTCATAGTAAAAGTATTGATAGATCACCCTGGTTATCCACTATTTGAACCCGTTTTCAAATTTCCAAATTTTAAATTTTTTGAGAAATTATAACCGTTTTCCTGAAAAATTTCCGTTTTCCTAACGTAGGCCCTCTATATCGACCCATCTACAATCTGGGGGTTGTTTTTTTAAAATAGTTTTTTCCACAATTTCCTCATTAGACCGTTAGATTTATTCCCACGTAACAAGAGTAAATGATTCAGCACGTTGGGTACTGGTTATTGAAATACTTGTGATTTGAAATTTATAAGATACGATACAGGTCACTCAAATTAAATTTGTTTCTCGGATGCGCGAAAGCTACATTTAGGAAGTGGTTCGCATGTATCATTTTGTGCTTACTGTGACGTATGTTCCTACTCAAGGCAGTAGAATTTTGCATTAACAGGTCATGAAAAATTTATTCATGTTAAACATTTATAACTTCGCTACTGAACAATTCTCTCGTAACCGATTTTTAATTGTTATTTTGAGTAAAAGGAGGGTGCGAGGTAAAGGCAGGTATGTGATACAGAAAATTTGAATGCAATTTATATGAAAGGGCTGGGGTCTGCATATATCCAAGCAAGTAATTATTCTGAGTTGTATGTGAGTTACATCTGCCCCCAGTGGGTTCATAAGGTTCACAAGTAGCAAAAGCGTTTTAAATAAATTTTGAAATTATTCTAAAATAAATAATAAATTGTAATAGAGTTTTTACACTTTTTACACGAAATAAAAATAACAATTTAAATTAAAAAAACGCAAAAAATAACGAAACAGCACTAAAAGAGGAAGCTCGCTTTTTTGGGTTTGAATTAAATTAAATTTGGATGATTAAGTACAATACTAATTTGCTGTTTTGATACGTCGCGGGCCACCCTAATCGCCGGGCCCTAGAGAGCTGCCTAGTCTGCCTAGGCCAAAGTTCGCCTCTGGTTTAGAGTTAATTGAATCCGATTCTCAAAAGTGATGCTTTAAATATGAACGGTTATTGATATGTTTTCCCATTTAACCGCCAAAATAATATGTTCCAGAAAGAGGATTAGTTTGGGACACATCGCTACCCCATTTCCGCTCCCAAATCAAATTAACCAACGAAATTTACTGTTATATTATAACTGATATAAAATAACATAGTTTGTTCAAAAAGCTCGTATCACCAACCATCTACCCTAAACCATCATTTCCCCGGTGAATTCATAGAGAAAGTTTTTAATTACATTTAAAATGTGTGGTCACAAAATATTGAACTTTACACACCGAGCCAAATGTGGTTCCAAAATATTCAAAATTTCTGATGGTATGAGTGCAGTGTTGATGGGTTGAACCTGCATTAAATGCAATATATTGTATGTAATTTAAATTTACACAAAACAATATTGTTATTAAGTGCAAGTTATTTGATTCAAATTAGTTTAACAGTGAATTGATATTGTAAGGGAAGGTGGTTGATAATATAATGAATAATATACCCTACTTAATGTGAGATGAAAGCAGAAAATTGGGTATCCATAGGTCAACATATCCTAACGGGTGTTAAGACAATATGTTGACTTTTGTTTCCTAAAACATGTTCCGTACTATTGTAATATATTCAATATTCTGGTATCATATTTCATCAACTAACAGCATTTAATTTAATTATCTAATTACCGATGTAATTATTTTAGGGATGGTTGATAAGTAACCGGTATTTATATTTATGAAAATCAAATTTTTATCGTACAACTTTTCAGATGTCTTAAACGGGCAATTTTTATAAATTCTCGCACATTCCCAATAATTAAATATAATCTATCTATATAATTTCGTGAAAGAGGTTTCATAAAAAAGGTCTAGAGATCTTCGATAATTATCTAACAAACACTTGAATTGTATGCGTAAATTAATTTGCAAAAAAAAAACCATAAACATTTCATTTATTATTAGATAATCAATGTTTCGCGATATTCATTTAGTCAAACAGTGCTGAGCTGAAGAAATAATTCATTTGCATCGTTACCTACAGATATCTAGTTATTTAATCGGTAGATGTAATCTTTTTCCTTATTTTCTATTTACTTAGAATCACAGTAAATCTCTTCTAACATTTGCAACGGTTCCGCACATGAAATTTGGTTGGAAACACAAAATTTGGGACCAACATACTAGATAATTGGGATAAACAAACATTTGGGATAAACAAACTAGTTTACAGATCGCGCTCTTTTGTAGCATAGTGAGTAAGGACCCTCCTACCAACTTAACAAAAACAAAAAATTTGAAATATCATTTCCCCGCGACATTTAAATTACAATTTCTGGATATTTTTTTGTCATAAGAAAAACTATGTAATTTCAAAACTATGGAAAGATCGCTGAAATGATTCTAGTGTTATGGTCTGTTGTAAGTTTATAATTACCGGAAGTAAAATGCTCTTGATTTTGTATTTATAATTTTGTGTGCTGTTTTAAATATAAGCAATTTTCTTTACTTTCTAATAAGTTCTTAAATTTTTTAGAAGCAATTAAACCTAATTAATATATTAGATATTTAACTATCAAATTAGGATTGTATCTATGGCATATAATAATTAATAATATAAATCAAGGGTCGGCAACCTTTATAGGCTGCGGGTCAAAATGTGAGTATTAAGAAGCCGTTTCGGGTCAGTGGTATTTTCATTTTTAAAACAGCATTTTTTGGTGAATATGATGCCCCCAAATCTTTCCCTGCTTAAATGGGGCATAAAATTATTAAAGTGGAGCAGTGGCGTGCGTTCAGCGTCTCCATCAGATGTGGAGAATTTTTGTGCAGATTTCTTCGGCAGGAAAAAATGTAAAAACGCAGAAAGTTGCTTTAACAGTTAGGTCTACAAGAAAAATTAGAAATTCGTAAGAGCTCGTACCGAGAAACTTGAATATCAGATATCGCAACATTTGATCCGGATTTCCCAATTATTTTCTTCACATCCAAAAAAATCTAATGAAGCAGGACGCTTCTAAATTAGCTGAGGAAAAATACAAAAATATTAAAACTAAACATTTCGTTCAAAAGCTCTAGAAAAACTTAAAAGCTTCCAGAAAGCTTAATTTTCCGAGCCTTATTTTTTGGGTTTTAAAATCTATTTTCTATCCAAAATAAAGCTTTTAAAACCCCGAAAGCTCATTGAAAGCTCAAAATTAAAATGTTATTTTGAAAAATTTTGAATCGAATTTTTATCCGATTCATTAAATTTTAAAAGAAATGTGAAATTTTTGGCAGAAAGCTTATTCAAGCTATTAAAAGCACAATGAAAACTTTAAGTTTCGAATTTAATTTTTAACGTTTAAAAATCTATTTTCTATCCACATACGATCCTTTAACAAAATTTCACATTTTTCCAAAAGAAATGCATAAAAAATTTCGAAAGCTCATTCAAAGATATTAAATAAAATAATTTGAGGTAGAAATTTGCAGCAATAAAAATTTATTAAGATTTTGTTGATATTTCAGGTGTGCTCTGCACCTTCTGCGCAATAGACTGCACACTACTGAAGTAGAGATACATATATATTATATACTGAAAAGACTCGAATCAACAGAATTTTGCATAAATCGAATAAACATTAACAATAAAATTAAAAACATAAATGATTGGGTTGATCTATCTATTACATGTTCTTTTCAGAACTCAAGTGGGCCACTTGAAATTATCAAATGGGTCACTCGGTGACCCGCGGGTCATATGTTGCCAACCCTTGATATAAATGTTGCTTTATTATCGTTTGTGAATTTTAACCGGGTGGTTTAGGTTCACTTGCCATTTGAAATGAATAAAACATTATGAATATGATGCGAGGGAATGAAATTCCTAAGACAAAAATAAGGGACAGCCTAATACATCGACTGTAATATTTGATAGATAAACCAGCTCATACCTGAACGATCGGTTTATAGGTTGTACAATTAAAATTTTCTGTTGTATAAAATGTAAATTAAATAATTTAACATAAAAATAAGGTGTAGGCCTTAGGCCATGGGAAATTTGTGTTAATTAATTGTTTAAACATTTTTATATTTACCGATAAATGTTTATTTAATGAATTTTTTTTTCTTAATTCCACCGTTTTTGCTGTTGAATTATTAAATAATATTTTAATTAACATTTTCAATATTTCCATATTTTTTTTATTTTCGTTAAAAAACATTTTTATTTTTAACCTTTCATAAACCGAACTTTTGGTAATCATTCTCCTAATTAATACAAATTTATTATTCAAATATGGAAATAAAAAAAAATATATCGATATTTATTACCTTTTTTTTTGTTCGATAAAAATGATTATTTATGTCAAATGGAAAATTGATTTTCAATTGGATACATACCTGAAATGAAAAATATAAAACAAGTAATTTAATTAAAAAGTTTATTGCATTTTTGACATAAAATCCTAACATTTTTTTTTTTTGAAAAAGGATTCTCAAATAAAAGCTCATCGAAGGATATTTAATTAAATACAATTTCATCCAATTCATTTTAAAATAAAATTTTATTTCATTAAAAACCGCTGATGAAAATTTCATTATAAAAATTGGAAATCGATTTTTAGATTTTTTCAAATAAAAATAATCATCAGCTAATATCACCGGCGTTCAACATCATAAAATAAAAAGGGGTTCATAAAAATATTGAAACATTACAGGTTACATCAGAAATACCGATCTTATTTATTTATCGCATTTAATGTACAAAAATGATCTGAAAATCATGTTAACCCTAGTATACAGATCCATTTTTATTTATTTATTAAAATAAATGTTTGGGATTACCGGATTAGGTAAAAGAAAAAAAAATCTGTGGGTCCATAATGGTAATATAATTGAACCATAAAACCAACACTTATAATTCGGGTTGATGAAGGCTGTATAAGATGACGATCTAACGATTAATTTGATGGCTTAATGTTTCTTTTTTATTCATCTTTAATTCGTTTTACACTTAATCGTGGTAAAATCTTACCCGAATAAAGAGCGGTTTTTTACATAATAACAATTCTTGTTATGGTTTTTTATGATCTTCATGATATAAATTTTCTGAATGGATTTTTCTTATTCAAAATTCTCTTTAGATGTGGTTTTATACGTTTTGAAACCGTGAGCTTCATTTATAATGGCGATATAAGCGATCGCTGATAGTTTTATAGTAGCGTAAACTGAGTAGCAGTCACTCTATTTACTCTAAGCGTGGTTTGTCTATTAATTAAGTTTTTCTGAGTAGTTTTTCCATGAATGATTTGATTATATTTAATTCATAATGATCTTAAAAACCGCAAAATACCGTTTTTTTTTGGAAAAATATTACATTCGAATAGAAAAGTATGATACAATTCCCATGGGGTAATTTTCAAAATTAAAAGTTAGTTATTCCATGTTTAGTTAGTTGTTGGATTTTTTTAAATGAAATTTAAATTTAAAAACCAGAAAACTAATTAAAAACATTTTTTTCTTAGTAATCTTCATTTCTATTGTATGCAATTTTTATCCAAATAAATTCCAGAAAATATAAACCTTCGTGTAAACCATATTAATTGTGTAGAACACTTTTATATAGAAATTGGGTAGCGATTCAGTTAGTTATTTTACAACAAACTATTCACACAACAAATCGGAGTTTTCTAGACTCAAAGAATCCTTACCGTAGGAAAATAAAATTATAAAAATTGTATCTAAAAATAAAACGAAAATAAATGTCCAAATGTAATAAAACTTACTATTTTCTATGTTTGTGGTATTTTATTTTATATTCAAATGGTAATAATCCAGGACTCGGGATTATTTACGGGCGTACAAATCCAATATTAGTGAATATACATTAATTTCGTTAAATAACGATAAATTTACAGAATAGAGTTACATTTTATAATTAAATAATCCCGCAATATTATTATGTCGAAATGTCACAACTAATAATTATTAAGTTAAATAATAAATTTAATTATAATATACCATTTTATAAATTTTTAATATTTACAGCCACAATTCTGAATAATAATCATAAATTTTAATTTCATTATTGCAACAATTTATTTCTATTAATTAACTTCTCGTTTATTTATCAATTTACTATTTTATTATTTAAATTACATATTTGTAAATTAAAATAAAATTCAATGACGGCAATGTTTTTCTGTTCTTTTATGTTTTATATTTTTACTGTCTCGCAAAAAACAGTGAAGCGCCCCCACACTGTTTTTCAATATGTTTCGGTGTTTAATTGCATTTTATTTATTAAATAAAACATTGGCTTGGCAAAACATGATAAATGCGATGAATGAAAAACAACAAATTCTGTTATAATATAATAATTACCCGACAATTATTTTATTAATTATACTATCTCGGGGTAATTTATTTTTAAATAATATATTTAAAACCCCGGACAACTGTATGATCATAAATTACGATAATGGGTTTTATTATTTTGATATCTCATTATATAATTATAAATATTAAATGAATGAAGTACCACATTGATCAAGAAGTTTCAGGAATTTATTCTTAAAATCGTAGATATAGCTTTTTTTTTTAAATCGGGACCCAGTCCTCTGAAAATTTTTGGTACTCGGTTCAGAGTCGCCATCAATTTTTCATTACCTCCTCTTGAGTGACAAAACGCATCTCCGGGCGTATTGGAGGCTATTCGCTAGTTTTTGATCATAAAAGTCACGAATTAGGTAAGCATTGTGAGTGGGTTATTAGAAAAACCATGAGTTTGCTCTCTTCAAATCTGGTATTTTTATGGGGATTGCTTAACGCAAACTCCTTATTGACAGTCTTACCTTTGGGCATAAGAATTCGTAAAGCACAGCGCCATTCTAATTGATGAAAACCGTGAACATCATCTTTCTTTTTGTACTGAAAACGACGAGGTTTACGATAGAGTATAGTTGCCGAAACCCTTTTCCCCAAAACGTTCAATGTTGTCGCACCCTAAATTCATCTTAAATATATAAAAGAGAGTGACGTTAGTTACTACGCTTATAACTCAAGAACGCCTGGACCGATTTCGATGATTCGCACCAATTCGGACTGGTATCGTTTGATGATTCGCCAAAATGTCGACAAATATCTGCTTCGATTTCGCCGATTGTTTCAGCAATTTTGCGTCGATATGTATGCCAAAATAGAAACGGAACGCCTCCTTTTTATCCGTTTAAATCAAACCAAACTACGTACGGAGGAGTACATTCATTTACGCGATGCAATTTGCACCGAAGGAAATGCAGCTGATATTGGTCGGTTGACCATTTTACCGGCGACGTTCGTTGGCAGCCCACGTCATATGCATGAATATGCGCAAGATGCAATGACATATGTACGTCATTACGGCCGTCCATACCTGTTCATCACCTTCACGCGGAAACCAAAGTGGATAGAAATTGATCAACTGCTGCTTCCTGGCCAAACATCAAGTGATCGGCACGGTATCACCGCCCGCGTATTCAGGCAAAAAATCCGGTCGCTGATGGACTATATTGTTAAGCATCGTGTCTTTGGGGATACTCGATGTTGGATGTATTCGATTGAATGGCAAAAAAGAGGCTTGCCGCATGCGCACATTCTCATTTGGTTAGTCCAAAGAATGCAACTAGACCAAATTGAAGACATCATATGTGCCGAGATACAATTTTATGCAGGTCAACGCCTGCGAGGTCAGCTAGTTTTTAATATAAAATTGAATGCGAATTCGTTGATGCAAACTTGATAATCCAAAATATTGATGCACTTACAACATCGTAACTTTTACAAATTCATAACACGGCGCTAAAATTTGGTAGGAACGTCAACGACAGTCAACAAAAAAAAATTCAAATAGATAGACCCAAATAGAGGGCGACAACGTGACAATTCCTGAAATTTACTGATCAAAGTGATATATTATGGGTGCAAATTGAAATTTAAGAATTCAGGTAGCCAGTTAAGAAATATACCATTTTAATAATTCTTTTTGGGGAGTTTCAAATTCATTCCGAACAACAATTTTTTTTTATTATTTCTCGTTAACATATAGGGTAGAGTGGGGTGAAAGAGCCACGGGGTGAAAGAGCCATTTCGACTTTTCTCGCTTGCAGTGTGTTGCGCGAAGTTGCCGTTTTACGTGAACAATGCTTATGACAGTCCGCAAGATTGT
>JANTOP010040148.1:0-10723 GCA_027564815.1 Symmerus nobilis | reverse complement strand
CGAAGTGAAGGCTCTGGCCCAGAACAGACTAAGATGGCGGAGATTTGTTGATGCCTTATGTTCCCGCGAGGAATAAAGACTAGATGATGATGATCTTATTAACAGCGTTTCTTCCATTTAATGGCAGATATTGGCCAGTATGGATACAATGTGGTCTAAGCATTAATTTTTAAATTTTCTACATCAGCCACATGGCTAATATCTACGAATATGTCTATACAAACATCAATTCCTGTTCATTAATCTAATGTTAAGCTTAAACTTATTGCAAATTTCTTATAACTTAAATTTAATGGTAACTTAATCTTATTTTAATCTTAACTTAATATTATCTTAATTTTATCTTATTAATATATCGATTAGTTCTCACTACAACTTTCGACCTGAAAAGAGGTCCCATATCTTCAGAACGGATCGGGATTCAGGATCCGAGGTCCTTTAATTGACGGGAAAAAGTCGGTAAAAAATGAGAGTTCGTGTACGTTCGATAAAGTTTATAAACGAAGTGGCAAGGCGAAAAATAGTAGGGAACTGGTAGTATAGAATCTGAGAACTGAGAATAGTTATATTGCAAATAACATTATCATCCATGCTTCCATATGGAAGTTTCTGTGACTTATTACGATTATTAACGATTGACGCTAGGTAGTCAATCTAGCGCTTAACCGTGTTTGTTGTTTCTTTATTTTGATCATTTAATCCATTGCTGTTGACCAATTACATATTTAATAGCAATGGATTGTGTATTGTTTTTGATGATACCCCCAATGCACAAGGAGTCTCTGTATAAGAATACTTAAATTCTTATACACGGGACCGCCAGCTTTACGTCACCATCCGATATGACACGGTTTCAAGTTCGATCATTCTGACGATCACAAATTATTGAGATATTAATTTTTTTTTTGTTATGTCGACACCTGGCTTCGAACCTACAACCTCCCTCTTCGAAGGCGGGCGCTATACCCATTATGCCAATGAAAAGGTGCATTGCAAATATAATGTATATTAACGGATCACGGTTCTTTTTCATCCACTAACAAAAGATCGAACTACAACAACTCCTAATAGTAAACCATCAAGAAAGATCGAAAAAGAAGATAATGAAATAAGACGGTCAAACACTATTCCAGAAACACCATCGAAACCGATTTCCCGTTCAACGGCTATTTTTATTCGCTCAGTCGGCGAATATATTTCATACAAAAATCGATATATGTATCCATCCTGTCAACGACATCCATGTAGAGATCCAAAGACTTATACAACAACCGAAAAGTATCTACCATCCGAACGCATACCATATTTCAATTATTATGATATTTGTCAGCGACCACCAAATTTATATGAGGAACATAAGAAAGCGATAGAAAACCCATGGGCCTTAAATAATGAAAAGGAAATTCAATATAATGAGGATAAATCTGTTCAACTTGACTACGATCGAATTGTAGATTTCTTAAGAACGGCTAGGCCCCATAAGAAGATTCCGCTCTTACAAGCATTGCGTTGGGTAAGATTGATATAATATAGAAAATACTAGAAAGACAATCGAAAGTATGAGCTATTTCTAGCGAATAACAAATGAAAGCGACGTTGTACGGAACAGAGAATTAAAGAATATCAATCAAAATGATTTGTTAGGGTTAAGAAATCATTTCCTTGCGCCAAATCGGAAACTACTCGATGAACTTCTATGGCCAACAGCAGTGATTCAACCACATCCACTTCAAGTATTTAATTTAATTTTATAAAATATTTCTAGATTATATTATAGCTATTCGTTTGAAAGGATACAACAGCACGTTTAATACATGCCCTAGCTGCCACCCAAATTGGTCGGGAGTACTTTAATTCAACGTCGGTCGTACAATCGTTAGTTTTTGGTGAATCAACGTATGGCGAAGAGGTGCACGATCGTAAAGATGTCGATATAAACGCTTCCGATCATTTAATTGCGGCAATGACAAAATTGGCTATCAATCCATTTCAACGGGGTGATATGATACGAAAAGGATTACTGAAATGGTTGGCGAATCACATTGAACATGTTGAGTACTCTTGTACAACATATCATTTTGAGTACATGTGTGCGTTGTTAAAGGTTTTGATTACTCGCGCTAAGGAATCGACTATGGTATTGGATTCGGTTAAACAGATTTTATCATTTTTTGGTGAGATTTCATTTATTTTAGTATAGAATTGCATTTTAATTAATAAAATATTAGTTTGAATTGTATATATCAGCAGATTAATTCAATATGGAATCGTACGGTTTAGAAATTTAAGATTGATTGTACCTCAGTTGAAAGTGATTTAATAATACCAACTGTTACTTAATAGCATTGACAACACATTTTCAATGAAAATTTTTTTTTTTAAAATTCCATCATTATAAAAAATAAAATAAAAATATTTGAAAAACTGATATCCCAAAAAAATTCCTTAAAAAATTTTCCAAATTAAAAAAAATTTCTTCATAAAAAAAACTTTTAAAAAAAATATAAAAAAATTAAAATTGCCAGAAAAACATACCTACCTACTGATTGGAAAAACCTTAAGATATTTGCTATATTTGAGTAGCTCAGAAGCAAACGCGGTTAATTCCAATTCTTAGAAATATGGACAGAAAAATGGACTTATATTTCTCAATGATGTTTGGTACAATTAACCTATCATTCATGAACCTCACGACATTATCTAAACAATTTTTATTTTTAGGGCTTCCCTTCACTTAAATTGCCATTTAATTTCTTATAATTTATATCGTTAGTTGTTTCTCTCCTAAACTCTTCTAATCTTTCTTCTCCAATTTTGAAAGAATGAACCATTTCATTTAAATCCTTAATCTCACTCGTTCCTACCTATTTGTTAAAATATCTTGATGGCAAGTTTAAATCATCACATCTTATGCCATATTAAAACTTTTGAAAACCTGTCTTCCGCTATAACTTTCTTTATGGTTTCTAAACATTTACTATGGACCTTCATCCACTTAAAAATAACATCCTTCTTTAGTAATTCTCTTAATGGCTGCGCTAATTCTGCTAAATTCGGTATTACTTTCTCACATAATTTATCATCCCTATAGCCCAATTCTGCAAACTTTTTTATCTTTGGGCGGTTCTATTTTCTGAATTTCTATCACTCTCTCTGGATCACACGCAATCCTTTCTTCTGAGATCATATAACCTAAATACTTTACTTCTCGTACCATAAATTGTAATTTACTTACGTTAAATTCTATGCCTAACTCTCGTGCGCATCGAATTACATTATTTAAAATTTTGTCATGTTCCTCCATCGAATCTGCCGCAATCAAAATATCATCTATAGATACACTAACCACCTGAATATCTGCAACGTTTTGTTCGTTATATATCCGAAATACACTCGGTGCTATTTTTATCCCAAACGGTAGACGCGCTAATTTATTATAATTTCCGAATGGAGTACTAAACGTACATAATTTGCTACAGATTTCATTCAGCTGTACTTGCCAATATCCCTTCTTTAAATCTAGAACAGTAAATATCTTCTTATTATTCAATTTTGATACCAAATTTTCAAACGTACGTATTAGATAATTTACATCTTTCAGCGCGCTATTTAAATCTTGCGGATCGAGAAATAGCCTTTAGCTTTTATTATTTCTCTCTACTATTACTAAATTGGAAACAAAATCAGTATACTGTCTTTTCAATAATCTTCCTCGTCACCATTTCGGCCATTTCATTTCCCACTCTCGTCATTAACGATAATGGAATGCGTTTTGCCGGTTTAATACTCCCTATCGCTGAATCATTAATCTCTATATTTAAATTTTTAACAAAATATCCTAAACCCTCAAATAGATCCAACATTTATTTCAAAAACTCCTCTCTTCCATTGAAGCCGATAGAATTAATTTTATTTATTAAATTTAAATTATTGCACGCCCTTAATTCCGAAATAGGGACAGCACTATTCGAATCAATTATGAAAAAGTCTTCTACTGATATTTCATTTTTGCAAAAACAGACAAGTTCAACTTTTCCCAATACATTAATTTTTGATCCACCGTATGCTTCAATATTTTTATCATTTTTTCTCAATTTTGTATTCTTAACTTTCTTAAGATAGGACCAGCCAGGGCACTTTCTTAAAATAGTTTTCTGGTTTAAATAAGATTATCGAATTTTTCATATTATAAACCGATTTTCACAAAATATGTGATTTTTTCTTCTAAATTTTCCGATTTCCATATTGTTTGATTTCATGACGATTTTTATATAATTTTAAAATTTTCAAAAATTAAAAAATTTCTGGAAATATCTGAGTTTTTTAAAATTGTTCATTCTTTTGAATTTCCCCAAAATTCTAAAATTTTGTAGAAACTTTCAAACTTTTCTATGGTTGAAATGGTGCAGGGGATATGACGAGGAGAGACTCCACATTTTTCATCTCTAAATGTTTCATTTCTAAATCTGTTTTAAAAACAAAAATGTTTATCAACTTGAAATAGGCTGCGATTTGTGATACAAATTTGGGTCTTTGTGATTTTAATGGAAGAGTTGATTAGTAAATTAAAATTATGTACTAAGTAGAAAATTATGTTAATTTTTGGAAAGAAAGACGAGGGGGCTATAATAGTAGTCTAATAATAGTCTACTTTCATGTTGAATGCCAAGCCAATGCATATTGAAATGATAGCCAGCCTGGAAGATTGATGAGAGTAGAAACTATATTCTCTTTGAATAAGCTAAAATACTCTCACTTTCATGGTCTTTTCTTTTATATAGGAGATTAACAGGTCGTTGAATTTTTAAGGAAGAATGTGTATACCATTTTTCCATATGGTAAATTAAGGAATTTATTATATAATTAAGGAGTTTTAATGTTCATTTTGGAGGGCTTTTGTTGCACCTATTTCTTATAATTATAATAAGAAATGAATTCTAATTAATTTTTATTTATTCCTGAATTATATTTCGATCAAATTTCCTAAAAATACTCAACTTATGTATACCAAAAAAAAAATATCCAAGAAGACAATTTTGGAAAAGTCGAATCATTTCTTCATAAAGTTTCAGTTTAGAAATTTCTCATCATTGATTCAAGATTATCTGGTTGCTTTCCAAATGTCCCAATAAATATGCCTAAAAATACAAATTGTAATAAAGGGTGGGCCATTTAAAAGTTTGTTTTTAAAAACGCTAAAAATCAGTCTACATCAATATTTTTATTTAATTGTGAAGGTTAAAGCCTGCGATTTACGAATGAAAAACAATTTCAATAATTAGGCTCCCCCTGCTGGCCCTACAGTAAAGTCTTCATCCTCTTAGTCCAGTTTTGATGCACTTTTCGATGAATTCACCGCCTATCTCGCAATACATAACAGTGGCAATGTTATGTTTTAATGCTGGAATTGTCTCTGGATTATTCGCATAACATCGATCCAAAAAAGTTCAACGGCGTCAAATCGCAGTTGCTCGCAGGCCAATTAACATCCAAAAATGGGCCAATTATGCCACCACACCAATCTGTCACTCTTGGTGGATGCATTGGCTTCTCTTGGAATACGTGTGGCTGTTCCAACCCCAAATCCGGCAGTTCTGCTTGTTTACATGGCTCCCGAGATAGAAATCCGCTTCGTCTGAAAATATGATTTGTCGACCAAATTCATCGTCATTATTGATCTAGTCTATGGTCCACACAGCGAAGTGATACCGAACCGGATGGTCATTTGCTTTCAATTACTGAGTCATCTTTACCTTGAAGGTGAATAATCCGAGGTCTTTGTGCAGTATTCTCCTCAAGCTTGTACGACTGATGGCCAGTTGCTGCGATCGGTGTCGAGTTGAGGTTGATGGATTCTGTCGCACACTACGGGCCACAACCCCAATATTCTCGGGCGTCCGAGCTTGGGGGCCACTCCTGTTATCCAATAGCATACCCACCCTTTATATAATTTATAATTTAAAAACTTCCGGAATATAGGGCAAATTCTCGGGCAGAAATGTGTTTCAAAGTGTCAGCGCAACGTATTAAAATGCGGAAATTTAATTTAATCGAAAATGCTGTTATTTAATACTTTGAATAAACATACATTTTCCAGAGGCAATCTTATTTTTTGAATTATCGTAAGTTCTTCAATTTTATTTTAGAGATCTTCCGAAATTTATTTTGGAAGAATAGTGGACATTGCCTTCATGGCTTCTGAATACCTTGAGGAACCACGTCTTTATGGTCTTAGTTCCAATGATAGGACAATCCCAACCTCTACTTTTACGCACTTGTAGGTAGGCAAAATCTTATGAGAGGACGAAAAGTGTTGGTGATAACCGAACGAATACGGGATAATAGTTAGAGTGCAGGCTATATAGTTCTTTAATAATTAAGCAGCTTGAGCGCATGGCTAACAACTAGCTCGTAAAAACGCTACAGTTATGGAAATTAATATAAAGTCTTGGATCGATCAAGGAATATAGGAACCTTATATATAAGCGAATATTGTAGTGGGAAGAATGTCGTCCAAGTCAAGTCCGAAGTCCGAATATTATTTCCATCATCCTTCCAGACGCAATTATTTTGATTACAACGGAAGAGATCTATGGCGTTTTTTCTACCACCTAAATGTATAGAATAAGTAATATGCATGGCCTTTTCATAGATTGAATCTTTTAATGAAAAGATTCTGTTAAGACCAAACTTAATATTTCTTCTCTATACAAGATCGGTTTATAGCAGAATTCTTTCGTTAACCGAGTTAGTAATGTATTAGCCGACGAGTTTCAAGTTCTATCGCTATGTTAAAAGATGGAATTTGCCTTATTTACTCCTCAATGGCCTTAGAAAGAAAAAGAAGCTTTGTTCGTACTTTTTTTCAAATGCTACGTTTAGTTATTGACTAACCAGATGTCAGCAAATCATAAGATCATAAAATCATAAGAAGTCATTGCTTATGACGATGCATTATTGCATCAGAATCTCCAAACTCTTTCACCTCTGCGATTTTTAGATGCAATTCATTAACACCTCTGTTAAATTCAAACAGCACGAACATTGGAACATGGACCCAAATACGGCGACGAACATATTCGGGGCACAATGCTTGCATTATTTCGTTACGATCGAGCTGCTGCATCAGCTCGAGCTATGGATTTCGGAGTGATACTAAAAGAACGGATTCGATTGGAATGTGATCCAACGGTAAAACTTGAATTTAATCATATATTAGAATTATTGTATCATCCGAAGTTGCGCAGCGAACCATTATTGTCATGCTGCAATTCGTTAACGGTAAGGTTTTCGGCAATTTTTATTTCCGTTTTATTTGATCTCAAATTCAGGCAGATGGTGAATATTTGGACAAGGAAATTGGAATGTATGAACGAGAAACAAAGAATGCGAAGCAAATAACTGGTGAACATTATTTAGAGAAAAATTTCCCGCTCATAATTTCAAGCGAACGGTGTATAGCTACCAGTACGTAATCCTAAATTTTAAAATTAATATAAAAATAACAAAAACTACTCTTAATTTGTAGTATTGCCCGAACCAGTTCCCAATTTGGATCGTGATCTCTTGATGTCCGAAGATTCTCTTGAAATCCACCGTGACCTCACCGACCATACATCGTCGTCGAAAAATCCCATTGAAAAGGAAGGAAGTCAATTGGAAAATACATGGAAGGGACAAGCTATTAAAAATCATCAAATTGTTCATGATTTGGATAATGCTCAACCTGAGCTTTATCCGTCCATCAATTTACTATCAGAATACAAGAAAAGAAAGGGTCAGATCGCCAATGGGAACAACGGGAAAAGCTACGTGGGTAAACCCACATACGCTGATACTAAAATTATGAATGAGGATGAAAAATTACCACCTCCGATGATAGAGACATCACTTCCGATGGTGGAGATAAAATCTCCGAAGACAGAGACATCATCTACAATCACAGAGATACAACCTTCGATAACAGAGATACCATTTCCAATGGCAGAGATATTATCTCCGATTTTGCATATACCATCTCAGATGATAGAAACATCTCCAATGACAGAAACATCTCTGAAGACAGAGATATCGCCTGCCATGACAGATATACCACCTTCGATAACAGAGATACCATTTCGGATGGAAGAGACATCGTCTCCGATTTCGCATATATCATCTCGGATGATAGAAACATCTGCAATGGTAGAAACATGTGCAATGACAGAAACAACATCTTCGATTACAGGTAAAAGTATCGATGTTAGTGATAATCAAGAATCGATAAATGACTCAGAGAAAGCTCAGTCTACTGATAAAACAAAGAGTTCCGTGGTTGTAGTCAACGAGTCATCAAAACGAGGAGATCTTCAGTCGAAAAAGTCCGAAAAACTTAAAAAGGATCGCCTTTCTACAAAATCGAACGTAAAACCACATTTAGAAACGCAACTGAAAGTGAAATCGACGAAAAATCAGTTCGGAACGGTAGGCCGACTTCGAAAACAACCGGGAAAAGTTAAAAAACCGATAAATAAAGATCAATTGTCCAATATCGGAGTTGTAGAAAACCGTCAACAGTTGATAGATCCGAAACTTAATAGTAACGTTGAAACTCAATTTCTGTCTACCACCGAAGCAACAATAAATGTCGGGGTGAACGCTAATATTACGTTGCGATCAATAACTTGGACAATGGATGATGACATTGAACCCCGTGATATTGAGCTGAGAACCGGTGAAGATTCCAGAGGAAATATAATTGCTTTCATTAAACAGTAAGCCGAAGTATAAATCGTTCGTTCGCATTAATTCTACCTTTCTTACCATTTTCAGACGATTGGTTTTCCGTAATAGGACCACATAAAATCCGAGTTAAAGAGCTAACAGTTGTTTATTATTTGTTTCCGATAAACGGTTCCATAACCCCTAAAAGTAGATCCAAAATTTTACAGGACAAAATTACTTACCCGCTGCTTTTCCCGATCGCCGTGCACTAAAAACATTTGAATATCCATTTCTTCTACAAAAGGAAATTCTTTTATTAATTAAAAATATTGAAAATTAAATGGAAAATCGAGAAAACTCAATGTGATTTTGGATTTGGAAAACTTGCGAATTTTGGAATGAAAATACAATTTTTGTTGGCTTGATAACAACAGAGATGTATCGTTTTTTTATTGTATCGGCGGCGTACAGATCGGCAATCAGCTGTGCAGATGATGGAGCCTACGATTCTATAAAGCTTTTGGGGCTGTCAGATGTTTGTTGATTATTTTCATTGTTGTTTTGTTTTTGTTATTTTTGAAAAAATATCGTAGCTAGCGATACCAATATGGATTAAAATTTAATCTAATGATCCTTATTTCAATCCTTTGGGCGTTATTTAATAGAAAGTTAGTTTTACAAAAATCCAAACAGCGGTTAACATTCAAATAAATCATGTATGGCCTTTCCATCAATTTGGATTTTTTAATTGGAGCTTTACAATACTTACTCTGAGATAATTCGTTTGCCGTCTCTTCACTAATGGATTTAGTAATTGAACGATTTATTATCAAGTTTATTCCAATAACCATTTTTAATTTCTTCTCGCACAATCGAAATAAGTAAATAAAAATCAATGATGATATGAACCCACACATTTATAGCAGCGCCTCTAAAGCCACCAAAAATTTTAAGCGGCCATTCTGCTCGCCGATCTGCATGCCACCAAGAAAAAAATATGCAACATCTGCCTGCCTGCATGCAACCGACAAAATAAACGGGCAAAATATACATAGCGGCTGTCAATCTGCAATTTAAAAACGAGACAGTTAAAATTGCCCGAATTTTGAACCTCAATTTGCCTATGTTTTTTTAGATGGCACTGGGGTTTGGGTATGTTAAACTCGACTATATTTTTTCGATTAAAAAAATCGCCGGTTAAAAAAAAAACGGTAAAAATCGATTATTAAATTACAAATCTGTAGCCCGGAAGGAAAGGGCACTATGTCCATTTTTGCAAATTATGACTTAGTGTTAATATTTCAGCAAAATAAATATTAAAAATTAAATTTTTTTGTATTAAGGTAATCTAAATAGAATAATAAGGTTTCAATAAAAAGCGACACAAAAAGAATGATATGAAAAAACGAGAAGTAGATATATAAAAAAAAACTTTCATTTTGCCTTTCGGCCTGAAAATATCCAAACCGACCCAAATATCCTGTTAAAATAATTTTTCGAAACAAAAATGTCCGGTGGTTTCCATCACCAACCCCCAAAAATATAATTTCTGTGACCTTGAATTTACGATGGTAACATTTCGTAGTACAAAAACATCAGGAATGACGATACAAATTTGTTAAAAGAATGCAGGTATAATATATGGAGAAAACCACCAAAAATGTATCATTTTGTGCTTACTGTGACGTATGTTTCTCTCAGAAATGCCTATGATTATAACCGATACGCCGCGTAGACCTTTTGAAAAAGTATATCTGGACATCGTAGGTCCAATGCCGGAAACATGGCAAGGTAATAAATATATTTTATCATTTGAAGATGATCTCACTCGATTTGTAGATTTTGTGGCTATACCCTCTACAGACGCTGAAACAACGGCAAATGCTTTTTATCAAGAAATAATAACAAGATATAATCCACCTAAATTAATCATTACAGATCAGGGGACGAACTTTACAAGCCAGCTATTTAAAAACTTATGCAAGCTATTACATGTCAAAAAATTGGAAACCACTGCATA
>JANTOP010040137.1:0-10726 GCA_027564815.1 Symmerus nobilis | reverse complement strand
CTAGTTATGAGACTTTAATAGCATAGAGTTGATTCATTATGCTACACTTTTCCATCATTAACTCAAAATTGGAAAAACTGACTTAGTGCCTTCTGGAAGTACACCGACGATATATTCTGTTAAATTTATAATACAGAAGAGGACATATTATTTGGCGCCATTTCATCCGCACTGCTAATAAAATAACAGAGCACCCGTAAATAAATTGATTGGCAATGGCACCTGATTTTATATTTTCTGAGTGCTATTTCTAACTTCAAATCTCGTCAATATTCTGTACTTCAAAATAATTCGTAAAGGCTAATATGCTATAAGATGGTATATTGAATTAACGGTGCTTAAAGTTGAGTAAAATATCCTAAAATTTAAGAAAATAGTCGAAAATTTAAGTAATTTTATTAAAATTAAGAAATCTTGATTTAGAAACTTATTAAATTCGCAATTAAGTGTAAGTAAATTCTCATGTATTAAGTTCGCAAAATTCCATGGAGATTACAAAACCCTCATAAATCTGAAAAATTATGTGACCCGGAAGATTTAATAATAATTTAAAATTTTGAGAATTTTTTTCAAAAAAATCATTTTCTCATTTTCAATTTTAATCGTGAAATTCTTAAAATTTCCAGAATATCGAAAAGTTTTGTAAAATTCGAAAATTTCTTATATATTGACATAAGTGGCGTGCGGTCAATATAAGGTGTGCATAATTTTGAAGAACTTACTTCCTTTATTAATTTCATTGCATTTTGTTTCGTAATTTTAAATGCACTTCCAATGGCTAGGATGATGTCTACAGAAATTTTACCTATGAGGATTTAAAAAATATAACTTTGATAGATAACCCTTTAACTTTTTTATCTCATTACCTCTATTAAACTATCCCTGAAATGCGCAGTAAGTGAAATTTTAATATTTTAACAAATTTACGGAAAAGAGGCCTTTTCAATAACCTCGCCTCAATTCAACCCTTACCAAAATTCGTGGGTTGATTGGTTTTTAATTTTGATAAATTAACTTATTTATCTGATGATTAAGAAACAATACTGTTTCAATACACTTTCCTAGGCCGGAAGAAAATTCATGGAAAATTCAGTTCGTAAAGTAAAGACAATTACAATTGGAATTTACTCTTTTTATTTGATTAATTAAATTCTAATTAAATCTGAAGTTTTATTACAAAAGCTTAAAGAAAACTTTCAGTTTGAGATATTTTTTTTAGCCAAAAAATTTTTCCGTAACGAAATCTTAACTTTCCATAAAAAAACATTATTGATGACCTTTTTTTAATTAAATCTTTATTTTATTAGTTTGAAATCTGTTTTTATCCGAATAATTAAATTTAATTTAATTATAAAAGTTTTCCCTAAAAAGCATTAGAAAGATTTTTAAGCTCAAAGAAAGCTTTAAGCGTCGGATGGAATTTTATACGTGTTGAAATCTATTTCTCTACCATATATTATATTTCACTGCAACGAAATTAAAAATTTTCTCTAAGAAGCTCAATTAAAGTCACCTAAGTTCATTGAGAGCTTTTATACAAATTTCCTTTTGACTTATTAGGAACCTACTTTTCATTGGATTACTGAAAATTTAATCAAATCAGAAATTTGCCTCAAAAAGCTTTTCAAAATCGGAAAAGCTCAAAGAAAGCTTAGGTTTGGAATTTAATTTTGAACGTTTTGTAACATATTATTATTCAAAAAGGATTCTTTGAAGTCTCCAAAGTGAAATGAGAGCTTTTAATAAAAATTTTATTTTACTTGTATTGAATCTACTTCTCATCCGATTACTGAATTTTAAATCGAATTTGAACTCAAAAGCTTTAAACAAATTTGAAAGCTTTAAGTTCAGAATGTAACTTTATTCCAGATTCCAAAAATTTCAGAACTTTTTTTGTAATTAGATAATTTTGGGCAAAATTTCATCAAAATTTGAAGTCGAAGTAGTGAACTGAAACACTCGGAACGTTGAAAGTTAAATAAAAATTATGGAAATTTCGGGAAATTTTAAGAAAATCAACAATACTCGAGAAAATCTCAAAATTTTGAAATGATTCAATAAGTCAGATATTGGATGATTTTGTTTAATTGATTTTCAATTTAACTTCAACCAAGATGAGAAATTGGATCATATTTCAAGTGTGCTCTGTGCCTTTTGCGCATTAGTCTGTACGCCACTGATTGACATCCGCAAACTTACATGAGTCGAAAAGTTTCTTGAAAATCAAAAAATTTTATCAAAATGTGATGTCAAAGATTGGTAGTGTCCGCTTTTTACCATTACTTAAATATCCCGATAGAAAATTTTTTGATTATAAAAGATCAGAATTTTTTCAAAATTTTCCGATTTCATGAATTTTTCAATTTTTATTAAAATTTCCTTATTTCCAATTTTTTTCAATTTTGCTATTTTATAAAGTTTTCAAGGATAAATTTTGATCTCTGATAACGTTATAAAGTCGTGCATTTAAATGGGTTGATATATTGTCTACACTCCATCCTTAAAACTGAATCAACGTATCGTCGACGATCTGGCAAAACGACGAATACGCCAAAATGTCAAAATCCGAGATTTTTCTTTTAAATGAAACCATGTCATGGTTATTCATTAAAAAGCAAAATCTCGGATTTTGAAATTTTGGCGCTTTGGTTGTTTTGTCAGATCGTCGTTGATATATTCCTAATAAATGGCAATAGTAAAGGCAACTCAAGTCCCAACTCAATGAAAATTGGTTGTAGTACAAAGATCTCGGTGTAATTTTTCCATGAAATTTTTATCCATATACACATTTTCATTTTAATACCACGACCACCACTGTAGGCTATGCATAATGTTCAATGTATACTTAAAAGGAAATTATACTTAAATTTTGTACATACATATCTACTACTATATACTAGATCTTGTCTGGTTCGTCAATTAAGTCATCTTGTCTTTCTAATCATTTAGCATTGCAATGATATTTTATTTTTTTTCTTTCATCATAATTATATAAAAGTTATGTCTTTCCACAGATTTCTGTCTTTGTTCCTGGAAATAAAGATGATTCGGAGACAGCTGATAATTAATATACATCCGTAAACTATAGATGTACATATATTTTCTTATATCGAAAAGGAAATATGAAGTGCGGAACAGAAAATGAAAAAGAAAAACAATTATAAGATTTGATACAATTGTTATATATTTGAAATTCCATTTCCGTCCTTAGACAATTATTTAAGTGTAAGGAATAGGTTTGACTCTTATAGAAATAGTAAATTTTTTTTCATTTTTTGAATAATTGGATGTTTGATTTTATTATTATCAAGAATTTAAATACGATAAATCAGAACTTCTATAGATTAATTTAATGTATAATATAACAAATATAACAAATTTGTATATTATTATATCTCGTATATATGAATTGTAATTTGCATATTTTATTTCATGAACATTGACCTTGAAATTAGTACCTCCGGAAAATTAATAACATAATCAATTTCTCTATATATTTTTATAGACTTTCAATGAGTTATGATTATTTTCGAATTATATACGAAACATAAATATTTTCTTCAAAAACAATCAACAAATTAATCTTTTCAGTTGGTAATGTAAGTAAGCAAAATGTAATAAAAAGGCAATAAAATTACTTTTTATTTATCGATAAAAATGGCTTGACGAAATTGAACTTAATGCCTCATTAAAAATAACATGAAACATATTTATCAGCCTAGTAGACTACTGTCTGCTAGTAAAAAAAATATCTAGAATATAATGACTGTTTAGTTTAATATAAAATAAAGTTGTTACAGAGTTTGTATGTAAGTAAGTAGGATAATTAAAAAATGAATTTTTCCATCTCTAAAAATGTTCATTAATTTTCATAATTTAAAGCAGCTGTCGAAAATAAACATTTATAACAATAAGATAATATTTAGAAATATTACAATATTGTATAGCTATGAATATACAATGTAGAATGTATGTAGCTGCTACTTTGTTAAAGCATAAAATTATTTAATTTTCTAATCATAATATTGAAACCCTAAAGGAATGTTAAAGCATTAGATCGTTTTGCAATCAATTTAATAGCACACATTTGTTTAGATTAATTCATTTTTTGTCTACTACATTATTAAAACTATAAAATTTACATTTAATGAATAAAATATGCCTTTCATAAATGTGGGGGAACAAGCCATTATCATTTATTTGAAAATAAATTAACCAAAAAAGACCAGCCATCCATTACTTACTCGATTCAATTGAAAAATGTAAAACCTTAGATAACACTAGTTTGAAATGAAAAGTGGTTTTTCTCAATCATTAGGGTGCTATAGTATTTAAGAAAAATTATAAAGAAAATCCAACACGTCACAGTTAAAAAATATTTTTTTTTGTTATTTGGAAAAATAAGTACGAAAACCAATATAAAAAATTGTTTATATACTTGTAATACTCTTGTAATACTTATAATAGACCAACAGTAGACACCCAACATATTTTGCTCCCAATACCCCTGATTAGTCGTTCGATTCTTTTTAAATCCTGGTGAAAACGCTAACCATACTCATCGCTTACATTACCAAGGTTTTTAGGGAAGAAGTCGAGGTGCGAATGTAAAAACTGAATTTTTAGGGATATTTTAACACTCATCTCATAAAAATAATGCAATAAGTCAGTAATTGCTAGTAATTATCACTTTTTATTGCCTAGAAACTCATAATTTTTGTAATTCAGCTTTAGTTTTAAACAGGTTCCACTCTCTTATTAAATCATGACGCCCTGCCTGAGTTATCATATGTGGTTCTTTCTGAGTAACAAAAAATTCATCTGAACTTTGACTTTGACATTCTTGTATATCTGAATGAGTTATTAAATTTCAACTGGAATGACCAGTATGTATTGGAATCGGTAGCTTGTCTGGATGGGTTTGGGAAAGTTGAATGGTTCCCTCCGTATCATTGGAACATCAAATTTCATATTTCTGTTCCCACCTGTAGCCCATGAGCTCAGTATTTTTCTATAATTTTCACAGAACACATGAGGAACCTACTTTATATCTTGTTGAGCAACTGGAAATTCGAAATAAGTAAAATAAGCTTTTTTAAGTGATTCCGTAAAGGGATATCCTTTCTTACAAACGAAATAAAAACGGTCAGGAATTAATTTACACGACCTTTTAGACATTTTAATATCAAAAATTAATTTAACCGAAACTTTAAAGCACTGAAATTGATGAATGTTTTCTTATAAAATTTTGCAGGTTGGGGAAAATAAATTGTGTTGAAATTCTGTAACTATGACATGATAGAAACAAATAACAAAAATGGTATTACTTATGGTAAAGTATTCTAAAGTACGGGTTCAGGTTTCTCTGTAGATTAACAGATTTAAGATAGTTTTGTAATTGTCTTTTCCATTAATATAAAACCTAAATAAGAATTTTTTCCCGAAATATACTTCTATTATAATGAAATAATTAATAATACTAGTATTAGTATCCCCAAATATGTATGCAAACCAAGCAAATTTGTCAAATTTTTCAATAATTAAAGGAAGTTACCAATTCAAAATCGATCTTTCCAAATTTGTCGAATATTTTAAATAAATTTATCTAACATCTCAAAGACGATAAGATAACTGATAAATTTTCCTGAAATGCACGGTACATTTCAAATTATTATCATTACAATATCAAAATTACATAAATAAATTCAATTAATGTGTTGAAGTCTTATTTGGGTAAGAGGAATATGAGAGCAATTCAATTTTTACTAAAATAAAAAACAAATAGACAATGGCAACGTAACTGGCCACGGATAAAAATTTATGCTAACGACGAACAAACTTGTGAAATTTTGTGAAATCAATTTGTGAAAATATCTTAGCAAATTTCGTCTGAATTGGATTATTTTGTACACAAATTTTTCATTCAATCGAGAATAGTTTTAATTAGAAAATATAAAATAAAGGAGAAAACAAAATTTAGGATTAGAGAAAAATTCAATTAACGTACAAACAGGAAAAAAACTTGTCCTGAATAACAATAAAAGTGTAAAAAATAATCAATTACAATTAAAATAAAGGAGAAATAGATGTTTATACCCACAAATAAATTAATGTTAAAAATACAGAGCATATTCAAATAAACCAATTAGATAATAAATAGGTTAATCCCTAATTATGGTAGACCTTATTTTCAAAAATTAATTGTAATATTCATTTAGCTCATTCATTTGTTGTAAATGCAGCCAAATTTTGAGTTAATTTTAGTGAATAATGAAATAGAGATTAATATTTTATAGGAATTTTCACAGGGTTCACGAGGAGTGTTAGTACAATATTTTTTGGAAAGTCGTACTTATATACAAATGTACATTATATATTAAAATATGCTATCCTCAAATCTCATACCATATCCTTAAGTTATTTATCAAGTGGTACTATACGCTTCTCACAATGGAGGATGTATAAATACACATGGATTAAAGATTCAACTGGCGCCACTAATATGTCATGTCTTTTATATTATTTGCCGGTAATTTAAATGATTTTGTGGGAGCGCAAACTTATCTAATTAATACGAAATAAAAATAGTCTTAATATTCTCAGAAAATTACTATCGAAATGAAGATTGAATCTCTTGGTATACATGTGTCACTGCCATATTCATACATATAACAACTAACATTTATTGATAAAACACCACCCACTACCCTGAGTAGAGGGTTACAAATTTGAATCAATTTATTATCGATTTTATTTATTTTAAGCTTGTTTATTGTAAATGTGATTAAATGAAGTGTTATTTAGTTCGCTCATTTATTTCATTCAATTTCAATTGTATCATTAAAATTATGATAAAATTCTCGTGATATTCGATATTAAATGTTGTATTTGATATAATAAAAAATATAATGAAAAATAATACTTCAACTCTTCGTGTTATGATATAATCCTCTCATCCAGTTCATACAAAAACTCCCAACCAACTTGAAGCCATGCAAACCAATAATATAACAACACTAAATAAATCATTATGACTATTATAAGGGTATAACTAAAGTATAATAGTGATAGTGGAAAAATAATTTACGATCGATATGAGAGATTTGATTTAAATTCTATATTTAGTTATATAGTGGGTACATCGCACGCTATCATCTCGATATTATAAGTATATACACATAATAACTAAAAGTTAAAAAATAGCTATTTTTATATGTACCCACAGTAAAATGTATAAAATATGTACGTGATATAATCGAAAATATATCATAATAAATCAATAAAATTGTCCCGACCGAAAAATGCTCTAATATATCCACCCTCATCTCCCTCTTCCAAACACTTGTCGTACTTTGTATAATAACAATTTATTCAAACACTCTTTCATATAGGTTTGTTATGCACTTTTATCATGATATAAGATTATTCTATACAATATTATATAAAAATACTAGCACTGCAATGGATATAGAATCGTTGAGCTGCAAAACCTGGTATATCCATTTTACGATATTCAAAATAGTTGATGATAATCTAAATTATTTCAATACCAAGATAAGAAGATGTGTTAATTATTTCGGATATGATATTTTGTAATATCCTATATTTTTAAATAAAATATAATTAATTTTTTAAATATTTTGTGTATTGATTCCAGAGCGTATATTGTTAAAATCGTCGAATATTTTAAAATGGATATACCTTATTTTGAATCTTAACCATTGTTGTATGTATATATGTACGTACATATTATAATGGTACCTAATAGTTGATGCAATTTGTGATACTATGTTATTATGTTGAAACACTTGCGGCACATCCTTTCCTTTTTCTAAAAATATTTCAATATTTCGCTTTTCGCTAGCTCGCTCCTAGTTAATATTATGTATGTATTTTTTTTATCGTATATCCATTATTGAAAATTTTTTTTTAAGTTTCGATATACGGGCGGAGAAATTTAACAAATATAGGCAAATTTTCTGCAAAGCCTTTCAAAAAAAAAGTTTTTTATATGAATATACCTTATTTCATATATCGGAAAGTATTAGTAAAACAGCAGGTACATCTGAACCTCGATTAAAATCGTACCGCATCGTATCAAATTGCATATAAACTGGATAATTTATAATCGAAATTGCTTCATTTAAGGTTTTGGGCCTTCTGATATTGATTTAGTGTACCTACTACGCAAAGTTTGTCCCGACTGTAAATGAAAAACTAATAAAATTGAATTATGCCAATGTCATTTATGAATTTAATCGATTATCAATTTTTTTTTTGTTTCAAGAAAATTATAACTCAAGTATAATAATGGTAATGTTAGTAAGGAAAATTTTCAATATATTAAATTCAATAAATACTGATTACGATTACGATTGGGAAATATAAATTTTCCTCTTCCTATTTTGATTGGAATCATCATATAAAAGTTTTCCTTTTTTTTCAAAATTTATGGTCTATAGAAAAATAATTTATTATATGTCTTATCATTGGATTTAATCATATTATTATTATACTCGTATGTGCTTTCAATGGATTGAAATTTTTTTTTATTTGAAAATATAAAGAAATTACAGAAAATGATATTTATCTCATAAAATGCGGTCGGTGTATGAAGGAGAGAAAAATTAAAAAATTTTGCAACTCCAACTATTTTCCAGGAATATACTATATTATTAATATTATCGGAAAACAATAGGTGAAAAGACAATGATTGGACTATAATTTCCAGAGTAATTTATTTTTATCAAAGGATATAAATACTGTATTCAGAGATATGTGGGAATATACTATGAAAGCCCCATTGAAGAAGCGTACAGTGACTAGTATAATTATCGACAATTATGTTATTACCTCTACTTAGAGTTTTAACTATAATTTATATTTTCTATGAGTATTATTATTTTTATTATTATGTGCATTGCCTCTAAAAATAAGGAAGACGAATTGCTTAATTGTTTGACATATACATATCAATTAAATTAAATTAATTATTTATTAGTTACCACCTTACAATTATGGGTATGTCCAGTTATGGATGGGTCTTTTATTTCACCATCTGTCAATTTTTTCGAAATCAAAAATTACAACACCTTATCCAATTTAAATGAAAGGTAATAGAAAGTAATTTCAACGAAAATATTGAAAGTTAATAGCCTCTCTTGATGTCTGCATTTTAGGAATACAAGACGAGATGATAATGAGACCTCGGATTATCTCGAGTGTATTATTTTGGATGACATTTTCACCACCTTACCATATATTTCCAAGTTTGGTATCGTCTACAACTTAATTGACATCCTGAAAGTTTGTCATTACTAATGTTTGTATTTCATCATACATCCGATTTACCTCGAGGTTTTACATATCTGATAGATATATCTTTTTTGATATTCAGATGGGACATATTGATTTTATCAAAATTTTGATTATCAATATGCTTATTCGTTAGTGACTTCCGTGTATACAGACAGATTTATGGAAGTTTGAAATACACATTCTACACACGGACTAAAAGTTCTCTGAGTACATTTCTTTTATTTCATCCCGAATTCCTCCACATTTTCTTCATTTTCCCTTTGAATTTTTCAACTGAGGTTTTTTGATTATCTTTAAACATATTTTATCCTCCTCTGTTTGTAATAAATTCAGAACTTATCATCATTACTCAAAGAATTAATGCATATAACAGGCATACCCCTCTTAACGCTACCTATTTTAGTCTTTTTGGTTTTAATTTGTTGGGGAAAAATTTATTTCAGCTTAAAAATAATTCTTGAAAAGACTTGACTTCTTGAAAAGATATATGACTTTATTGGACTTTTAGAGGCAGCAAATTTACCTTTAATTAAGGGGGAGATACATTTGGATATGTTTTAAGAATTTCTCTTTAAAGGAAAGATTTATTTTAATATGTTCAATATTTAGCATATGTTACAGTAATACTTTTAAGTGGAATAAACCATTTCTTTTTTTATAATGAATCCAAAATGGCGGAATTATGGCCCAGTCTTCCGGGAAGATTGCGGCAAGAGTTGTCAACTGGTCAACTGGAACCTCTAGTAATTATGCTTTCGGCAAAGAGGAAATTTCTGTGCCATCATTGTTATAATTTGTAGATGAACCTAAAAACATGATTGTGTGAACATATAATGTAAGTTACTGCCATACACGAGTATGTTTGCTACTTGCATGCGAGCTACTACAACAATTTTCGTTTTGCACTGGCTACTTGCTTTCCCCACCATATATTATAGGTTAACACGGTACTAGTATCATTTGTACACAAAGCCAGTAAGTACTCGTTATACATACAGTTTGATCATCATGTATGTATCATGTATGTACACTAGGTTGCCTCGATCTATATGAAAAAAAAAAAATGATGATGATATTTTCAAATCCAATAGCATTTTAATGATTCCTTATTTTATTGGGAACATTTTGTGGAAAACAATTTTTTTTGTTATAACGCCAACTGTATGCGCATCGACGATTTGCGTTTTGGCGCCCTAATCGTGTAGGGCAAATTTTGATCACTCGCTGTGACCGAACCCATTAATTTATTTTCAATCTGTAAAAGGCATTGTGTTCGTAAAGAACCATATTTTGGTGAATATAAGAAAAACATTAGGTTTCCTTAGAAAAATATTCTGAAAAGATGAAAATAGTATGAATTTTTTATTTTCCTCAATTTAAATTTTGAGTTTAGCCTAAGAAAAACATA
>JANTOP010040126.1:0-10726 GCA_027564815.1 Symmerus nobilis | reverse complement strand
AAAATTGTTAAGTTCCGTTTGGAATTCTTGTTAGCTATTGAACTAAGCTTTCAAACGAAACCGAGAGCTCTGCGAAACTATGTTTCAAACGAAAGTTATGGCCTCAAGACCTTAGGGTGGCAATAAGTGGGCACTCTCCCTTACCTAATAAAATCAATGTTCAAAATTAAAATCGCATAAATTTATATTTACTAATTAACTTCATCCGAGCAGAATAGATTTATTTGGTAATGTTGTGAGGAAATAATAATTTCATTAAATTAGGAAATTCATCCGAAAAGTGTAGATTCATTTCATATTTATAGCACTCACCATCCGCCCTCTCTTTTTACAATGATTTTTTTTTTTACTTTTCTATTTATTTTTCATATACTTTAGTCCTTATTTGAGTAGATATACCTATCTTACCTGATATTTTATACAGTATCTTCATTCTTCATGAGAAAATTTGTGAGGGCCAGTGAATTAATAAGCTTTACTTGTTATTATTAACGTTAATATAATTTGTGTTTTAAATTAAATAATATATGAACAACAATCACTGGGTAAATGGGCAAGATGTGGATTATTCATGTTATAAGAAATGATGGACGCGTATAAATCAACCCTCCTTAAATATAAAGTTCTTATACCATAATTTTATAACCAATTAAAAACTCAATTTTCACCTGACTTCCTTTTCTTGTAAATTCATTCATTTGAATTGACTATAATACTCGTACTATACCGTGTTTCTTTATTATATGAAAATATCAAAATTATTTATCATATATATATTTACCACTTTGTTTAAGTTAAGGCTCTGTTTACAATCTTTTTCACATCAATAGCTGGAACTAACAATAGAATATGGTTTTTAATTATAAGAAAGACTTTACGTCTAAATGGTCCTAAAAATAGTTTGATTACTTTGAGTTAATAAACACAATTTCACTAACTATATGGAAGCCGACCTTGTGAGAACCTGGCTTAACATATTTCTCGCCCGTGTAGTATTTAGTATGCTGTTAATTTCAATTAGGAATGGCAACAAATTTTCCTTTTTTTTTCTTTACTTTTTATTAATTCGACCCCATCATGTTCGTTTATTTCTTACATGCAAATTATTAGATTTAATGAATTCAAAATCATAAACTTTTCTCATAAAGTTACAGACATGTACGTTACATAGAATTCATCAAAATAATTATAATAATAAAACGGTTGGTAAAGGTGGTGTTCATTTTTTTCCTTTATTAATTTTAGGAGGTAACATAAATATTCAATTCAGAGGGATCCCATAGAAGCAAGTATTTTTGACCAATATTGGACGGAATACATATTAAAGTTCTAAGCACACAGTATGTTTTAAAGGCGAATATTAGTGTGCAATTTTGAATGGAGATGGAACAATTTGCTTCTTTTATTTTTTCTATATGCGTGATTAATTTTCGCCAATGTACACGTATAATTCTGGGAAAAATATTTTCAACGGAAGTTGAACAAATTAGTTATAAGGAGTAAGCGTGATTATTGTAACGACCAGTTAGAAATTCAAACGCTTTTACTAATCCAATTATTAATAAACATTTAAAGAAATATTAATTTTAATGCTTCACTAACGAACTGTGTAATTAGACCACTCTCATTATTATTCTGCATACAAAATGTACTCCCATTAGCGTAGTATATGAACGATTTTAATTAATTTTTATAATCCTGAAACGACATTCTGACAAATATATTTATATAATTTGTTCATTAGGGAGTAGGGCATATTAGCCGGAGTGGTGAGTACTTGAAATTTCCAACAACTTTATGAATAATTATTATTGATTTAGGTAATTTAAACGAGTGAAAATGATACATTTCAGGATTGGTAAAAGTATAAATAGAGAATCAAATCAATTATTCGTATTCGTATTCGCACAGCTTATGAACTCTTCTCGTCACACCATCCAGTATAGATATACGGTAAAAAAAATATGTATATAAGGAATTAAGATAAAAAAAATTGCATAAGTTTTTAGAACGCCCACTTTAAATCCAAAGCGATTATTTTCAGGACTGCTACCATAAAAATTATTGTAGTTCTTGGCTAGAATATTAGGATGAATTTGGCAAACAACGCGAGAAAAGCATTGGGTATAATTCTACATTCATAATTAGAGAACATGTCATGTTTCGAAAATGCCACATTTTCAGAATCGCATATGGTTTAAAAATTAATAATTGAGATAATTTGAATGATGTTTTTTTTTCATTTAATAAATTTTCCAAAATTGCAGGTACTTCCTAAATATTCAAAATATTTATAACATTACGAAATTAAAATAAAACCATTCAAAAACTATGTCTAGTTTACGGGAAAATGTATATGGAAAATCAAGTATACCTATAACTTTTTCGAGTGAAAGTGAACAACTTCCTGATTCTTCTAAGCCGACATATTCTGAAATACGTATGTTTGTTACAAGAAAAAATTATTTACCTAACTTTGTCGCCAAATTAAAGAACTAGATAATCTTGCCTGGATTGTAAAATTCAGATTCTTTACATCTAAGATTCTTTAAATTCTAAATTCGGATTTTTGACCACGAGCGTTATGTACAAATGTTCTGCCCTATGAGCAAATGGATGTATATAGGTTTGGCCGACAAAATACTGCTTTTTGCGAACTCTGTCAAATATTACTCTCAACAGCTAGATTCGTTTTGTTTCCAAGTAAGCCAAGAACTACTATACTTGAGTAAATGGTATCTTTCCTTCATTGGCATTCCTTAAATTTGAAATATTGATTATTGGTAAAAAGAAATGTAGGTTTTAACACGACCGCATCTGTACATTTTGGGTAGGATACCATAAAATTCAGTACCTATTTATCCAATACCTATTTATCAGTAACAATAATCACCATAAAAGCAGTGGCGTGCGGTCAAAATCATAATGAGGTGTGCAGAAGTTATGACCTTAACAAATGTCAGTTGATGGTTATTTGAAAAATTCAAATTTATAATTTAGATAACCAGTGGACAAGCGAATGATACAAAAAAAATAGCAGGAAAATCGGTAGTTTTCAGAGAATTTAGAATTCATTACTTTAAGATCAGAGGGTACTTCAATATCCCCTTAAAATTTGACTTGAATAATATTCAATGAACTCCGCTTGAAATTTACCTAAGAATTTTTATGGACATATCTTGTTTTTAAATTATCTAATAATGGCAAATTATTTCCAAGTTATTCTGGAAGAGTTTTTAATGAAATTTTTTATTATAAAAAATTAACAGTTTAAAATTTATCGGAAAATTTAGTTACGTGGCAACAAACCAAACGGTCTAATGACAGTATTGTGCAACAAACATTTTTAAGAAAATAAACCCCTGATTTTAGAGGTTTCGATATAAGTGGGTACAGCAATAAAACTGTGACTTTTTAAGGAAACCTGTTATAATTTCTCGAAAAATTTAAAAATATCCCCAAATAGGAGATAAAAAGAGTGAGTGTACAATTTTTGATGGAATTTCTAAGGGCAATTTTTTCAAATATTTTCTAATTTAATAATGGCAAATCATTTTTCTGATAAGGTTAACTCTCAAATTTTGTTTAGCGTTTATAATGGCAAAACATTTTTCTAAAAAAAAACTTTAACTTTCTGACGAAATATCTGTAATTCCGATCTGAAAAAGTTTAATAATATATTTTTTATCTGGCTGGGTCATATATGAGAAGATGTGCTCTGCGCCTTCTGCTTATTAGACTGCACGCCACTGCATAAAAGTTAATATATGATTTAAGTATTTTCCTATCATTGAATCAAATATTTATCTGTATGAATTTTGGTTACCTTGTAAAATTGTTACGTACAATATTATATTGTATCTAGTTCATTGTTTGTGAAAATTTTAATCATTTTAAAACGACATACGGTTTTCGACTAAATATTAATTAAAATGTGATTGGGATATGTACGCCTGAATAATTTATAAGACGCGAGAGTTGGAAGAGCCCCAAATTTTATATGCAATATTATATATTATATGTTTTATCATACCCATATCTTTAAACCCTTAATAATACGCCGACTTTATTGTTTTTCACACTCCACATATTCAATCGTTCCAAATTTTCATTTAGTAACTCATCTGGAACCATATGTGTGATGTATGTTAGTCAATTGAATGAAAGATTACAATATAATTAAAACATAATACAAACAATGTTTTACATGCATAAAATACATTTATTATTTATGTTCAATCGAAAAATCGAATTTTCTAACTTCTTCTAAAATGTGTAATATTAAATCTTAATTAAATCTTTATATACATATACGAATATAGTGAAATTTAAAATATTAGTCTTTTGAGAAAATATATGTGTGGTGTGAAAAATGTATGCTTTGTGGAACTTTAAATAAATCTATATACTACATTCTGAACCGGAAACAATATGATATACTATTATTACTTTAAATTAAACCAAGCTATTTTCCTTAAATCTATTATTGTTAAGTGGTGATTGCATCTATTTTGTTTAAAATAGCCATTCGATATATTTTCTAGCATACATATAATTACATTGAATGTTTAGTATTAATAAGCAATATTTAAAAGTTAAGTACATTCGTTCAAAAGCAATACCATTTGTCACATCATAATATTGAAATTATATTTATTTTTATCGTCCTTATTATGGAGGTGATACCATTTACTCTACTTGATTTTGTATGTTGATCCTTTATAACTTCTTTATAATTCCTTCTTATGAAAGTATTTCTTTGGCATCACAATTTTTCTTTCATTTGACATTATCCTTTTAATCCATTCTGTACTGTTGAAATGTATGTTTGAATGAACCTTCTTTTTTTCCATATCATTGAATTATTTAGTTAGAGATCAGAGTCAGCAAATAATTGATATTTCGTAGTACTTATGAAAATATACATTTTAATACTTGATAAAGTAACATTAAAGGTATAGATATAAAAAGTTATGCGTATGAATGTTGGTCAATTGGTATACTTATAAGTTATAAGAAAAATAATGTCCTTTACTATGTTAATCTTTGAATGGCCATACGTACATAATACGTATCTAAAATATTATTAATATATAGTGGGGAGTAACTATAATCGACAACATATAATAAGTGAGAAATATCAAAATTATATTTATGGAACGGGATATTATGGTCCATCAGCAAGAGTAAAATGCTTGGACATCACATTAGTTTTTATTAGATACTTTTTTATATTAATATTACCTATAACAAAAATGATGAAAAGGAACAAGATATTATTAAGGGGGAAACTGAACATATGTGTCCTAAGTCCTGACTAAAATGTTTTCTTTGTATGCTTTTCAAATGCAATATGAATGATATTATGAAAACTTATAGTTTTAGATGTAAGTAGATACACATAGCCAACTATATATAGTGGCATGTTAAAAATAAATGAAGAAAATTCCATCAGATAAATCAACACAATACTAATAGAAATGATAAGCTGGTGATACGGTTCACATAGAATCTGAGTTGTTGATATCATTAAACTGTCGGCGGTGTCTTATCGAAAATTTAATCAAAAGGAAAAGTAATTTCGAGATTAAGATAATACCCATAAATATGGATTCAGATTAGAATTCTCCAAATTAAATAATTAAACGTTGGTTAAAATCAATAAGAAGTAGACATATACCTTATAATAAAGACTCTTAACATACTCCCTAAGGAGGAGAGGATCAAATGAAAACAGATGGTTTTAGACTGGTTAAGGCTATGTTCACTTCTTTTTCTGACAACAATTCGATAATTTGGCTGCATGCGAAGGGATATGACCTCAGTTTGATTGAGTCCCAGCATCGTTTTACGATCGTAATGGCTGCAGCAGGGGACCAATCACGGAGACTTATTTGTACATATACTTTTGTATTGTAAGTTTTCCCTATATATGAACTAAGTATTGCAACTTTTTAGTAATTTTGCAGAGAGTAATATCGAGTAACATCTGTTATATTTCTCAACTAGTTTTTCAATAATTTTCAATATGAACTGAGCTGAGATTCGATTAATTTCAAAAAACCGCATAGCTCTCTTGGGGCCACAATAAATGCAAGGTTAATAATTCACTAACTTAGACATTAGTCAAATTTTCTGAAATCTGAAGAGAGAGTAAATTTAAATTAAAATTTAAAGCAATTCATTAGTATTGTCGCCAACTTGATGGTACGTCGTAACTACATAATATCAGTGAATGTTTATACATATTCATTATTGCTCATAAATAAACTTATCAAACACTTATTGTATTAATTATTATCAAATGATTTTATAATTTCGTGCTGATTTTTATAAAATTATTATATTTATGTACATTACAAGATAAGAATATTTGATTTCAAAATACTTATTAACACAATACAGTCCGCAAGCTTTGCATAGAACTTAATCTGGGACCAGGCTGATTTCGTAAAAAAGAGAGAAATAATATGTAATCCTCAAAGATTAACTTTTAAAATTTACCCGGAGCATCCCCTTATTCTGTCCCATAATATATAAAAAGGCTTCCATTAAAAATTTCGGATTTTTAAATGTTTTATGGTTGTATTTTTAAATGGTCGCTACCACGTTTTGAATTCATTTTAATTCATATTATTGAATTAATAAATTATTTTTTGTAAAAACTTAAGGAGGTGTTTTTATAAATTAATGTCTGATTGTGTACGTCACGTTAATTTAAATAATTTATTTTGTGAATTTACTAGAGTGCTAATTATTGACTTCTTTTTAATCTATTTCGTAGTACCTCCACTGTGGTTCGTAATGTGTCTATTCGAGTTGCCGCTCTATAACCGTATTACTCTATGCTTGCCTATCCTGCTTGCCCTAAAACTGGGCTGTTCCTCCAGGAGATCTCGCCTGATTTGAGAGCCCAGTTTCCTGTCTACTATACTGCTGCTTGTCTCAGCTTTTGTACTGTGGGAAATGTTTATGTTGCTGCGTGTTCTTTTTAATTATTTTCTTCCCTAAATCATTCTAACTAAAAATATATTGAGTTGTTTGCAATAACGTATTATTGCAGTTTACAATAATTTGACAAATGGGCTTTATTTCATTACTTTAAACTTTGTTCAGAAAATTAAAGTGGATCGAATGTTTGGTTATTATACTAACTAAGAGCGGACATATATTTTAGGAAAAAAATGCATTAACAGTTACGTAAAGTAGGTAAGTTTGGAATTATTTAATACTATTTGGAGTTTCAACAGGGTAATATCTCAATGTTTAAGCAATTTAAGAATTATTTGTATAACTAGACTAACTTGCATAACTAGTAATTTTAAAACCGAATGAACATGCGTGAAACATTTTTTTTCCCACATTTAAGGGACCACCCTGATGTACATATATAAAAACTAAACTAATCGTACAAATTATAAATATTTTTGACTATTAATTAAATTTGATAGACATCTCTAGACCAAAGTCAAAATCAATATCAACCGAAAGGACCTGTTTTTCTTTTAGCTATATTTTCCTCTTAAAAACACGCGAAAACAAAAGAACTGAGTGATAGCAGAGTTTCGATATCACGCAAAAACCCTTCAAAGGGCTGTAATATGTTAATGGCAACATTTTTAGAGAGTAGGTATATGGATAATATCTAACTATTTACCGGAGGCTAATTAATTATAACAGCTACATATAATTCATTAGAATTTATGGATATTAATGAAATTATATTAATTTGGATAATAGTGCCTCCAATATCAGGTTAAGCAACGACTTTGAAAAAAATTGTTATCTAAGGTTTCAAATATACATTATTAAAAGTACATCAGAATTTGATACTTTGCGTACTATGGTAATAGTTACTAATTATTATATTTGATCGAATCATCCTATATATCAAATATTGCTGTATATGTCTGACTGTATATCATAGGTAAAAATTTAGCACATGTATTACAAATGATGTGCTTTGGATAATAATATCTTCTATTCATTATAGTCTTCCCTACATAATTTTCCCTTTTGCAATAAAATAGGGGTATAAACCCTTTGCAATTTCCGTACAACATGTATAATATATAAACATAAGGCTCCAACTCATCAGGCTCAAACAGAGTTATTTACCATTTCATAGGATGGAATCTACATACCTTCCGAATGACTTGGCCCGTACGCCATATAATATATAAATTTAAAACGAATACTTATACTAAAAACCTTTAACAACAACACAATTCATAATTCAACTGCAGATCACGCGTTAAATTGGGGATATAGCAAATTTTGCATATATGCGAATATTTAAAATTACGGTCTGACATACTCCCCTTCTTTTCATTATACAGTACCATCAATCTATATACAATTTATTCCAAATAATGTGACTCTGACTATGGTACCATCTAATAATGGATTTGTATTGGGTAGGACATGTAAATTGTACAATTTTCCTGGAAAATTATAAAACATTTTATGTTCATATTTCATAAATAAAGGTTATACTTGTATGTATACTACAGTAACATTTTCTATACAGGATCATAAATATATCAAGTGCAGGTCTTCTCTCCCGGCACACATAATACTTAATCGATTCTAAATGCATAGGAATATCCACGCATCCAATTTACATATTCACATCATAAAAACTTAGTGGGTTAATACTTTAATGGTTTTTATGGGCTCGCGAAGATAGAATTTAAATTTTTTACTTTCTTGAAAAAAATCGTTACGGATATAAGGGATACTATATGCGAATTATGGCAAAAGTGTTTCTTAACGACTGTAAAATGTATATTTCAAAACAGCTCGTTAAGTAAAATAATGGAATATATAGTGCCGTGACGAATTTTATAATCGCCCTCTAGAAATTATGATCATATTTAAATTGTTATAATTATGATGAGATATATTACGTGAGTCATATTAGCCATAAAGGGTACGTGAATTTACGTATAGTCCGGAAATTACTGGAAAATACGCTGATTGATTTGAACCAAAATTGACTTTATCGCGTGTTAAATTCTTGGTTATTTGTTTGAATTTTCAAAATTTTGTAATTTATAATTATTTATCCATTTATCCATCATTTTAAATTTTAAATTAAAATAAGTTTTTAATATTATCTAGAGTTAGTAACTTAGTATCAATTTATATATTGTAAATTAAAATTTTAAATAATGTATACAACTAATCACTCAAGACACAAGACTCAAGACTCAAGCTCTAACAAAAATAAATGAGTTTCTAGTAATATATCACCATGGAATTTATAGCATGTTTTCGCTTGATTTCCAGCAATATCATGCTATAATTATATTTCTAGTAAAATTAGTTAAAATACAAGATTTAGACTTTATTTGCTATCTAAAATTCGTCACATTATCAGTCAAACTCAAAGATATTCTGCCTGATTATGTTGTATTTAATTATAGTTCCATTATTGATTCGGTCGAATCTAATGCGGCCATTACACGAGCATAGTATCAATAATTCTGGCAGTATTGCATCAATATCATTTCCCATATGATCTCTAGTTACATATCAAAATAATACTGATGAAAATTATGATAAATAATTTTAGCATACACACGATCATTAATATTGAAAACATCCCCTAAAAATACTTTAATCTTCATCAGTATTCACATCACTCCATCAGTATTGCCATTACACGGTCAGTCATATTGACAGTATTAGATGATATTGTCAAGATTACTGATCGTGTAATAGCCGTATAAACAGTAATAAAGTAACACTCGTTATACAGCATTATTTGCTCTAAACCATATATTAGTAAACTGTATTAAATATATAATTTTCTAGTGATAAAACAGTAGAAAATTAGAATTATGAAATAATAATTGACTATTCATTACACATTTGCATAATATCCAGTAAAGTAATGCACAAGATTGAGTCCAGTGGAATTTAATTAAAGAAAATAACTTACAGCGTAGTTTAAAGTTAGAGAAAAATTATTCAATATGGAGTTAAGAATTTTTAACTAGGTTACTAATTATAAAATTTTTCATCTCAAGTCTACCGTACTTACACAAAACTACCGTACTTACACAAAAGTATGTGCATTTTCATTGATTTGAGAAAACTAATGTGTTTGTATTTCTTTATGCCGTCGTCCTATGCACATACTAGAAATTAACATGCATTTTTCTCCACAACTATACAACATAAAAAAAAGGATTTCAGTTCCTAAAAGGAAACATAATTTGAGCGAAGAAAATGAATACTTTTATAAAACATAGTAAGTGACCTTACAATGCTTTGTGTAAGTACGGCAGAAGTAATCTTTAACCTTATCCTTTAGCTTAAGTGTAGTTAACTATAATCTCAGCTTAGATGAATATTATCTTAGATAAGCTTTTATGTTATGATAATTCGAGGCGAGATAAGGCGATGGTAGATTAAGATAATAACCGCTGATTTATAATTTCCCATTACGCCCGGCAAGATGAGTGCCGAAAATAGTTAATATCTATTTTTTTTAAATAGCTTTAGAGCGCATAAGTACGAATATAACCTATGGTAAGGTGTACTTCTTAACCCTTTCAGCCCCACAGTTACCTTGAGGCAACACAATTTTTGTATTTAAATATTTCCGCCTAAACCAACCATAACATGTTCAAATTTTCTGATTGTGATGGTAACCTTGCTTTTTAAGTAGGATATATTACTTGTTATATTTTCATAACCCTTTATTTAAAAAAAAAGT